>CAXKVR010000781.1:0-37403 GCA_964058845.1 Carex sylvatica
ATGCAAGGTGTTTGTGCATCAGAAGTGTTATGGTGTGCATGGTGTGCCGGAGGAGCCTTGGCTCTGTATGAGGTGTAGGAATAGAGACAGCATTTCAAAGCAGTGTGTGCTCTGTCCGAAGGAAGGAGGGGTTATTAAGCCAGCCGGAAATGGTTTGGATATGTACGTCCACTTGTTTTGTAGTCTTTGGGCACCTGAGGTCTATGTAGCAAATATGAAAGCAATGGAGCCGGTTCTGAATTTGGAAGGTGTACCGACCATGCGGAAGAAGCTGGTTTGTAATGTGTGCAAGGTGAAGAACGGTGTATGTGTAAGGTGTAGCCATGGTATGTTTTTGTTCATTTTTTCTAATTATTTATTTGGGCTTGAATCATGTTTATTACGCCATGCATGAGTTGTTGTTTTTTGTAAGTACCACATGCACTGCATTTTTTCTTTTATCAACTAACATTGGCATGGTTGAAAACCTCTTGATTTATGTAAACTAAATTTATGTATCTAAAAAAGAATCATGTTTATTAAGCCATGCAGCATATAGGTCTGACCATCAAAAGAATTATGTTTAGCATGGTGTAGCCATGGTATGTTTTGTTATTTTTTCTAATTATTAATTTTGGCTCGAATCATGTTCATTATGACATGCAGGAGTATTTTTTTTTTATAAATGTGACATGCACGGCCTTCTTTCTTTTATTAACTGACATTAGCATGGTTCAAAACCTCTAGATCTATGTAAACTAAATTTATGTATCTCAAAAGATTCATGTTTATTACGCCATGCAGCATGTAGGTCTGACCATCAAATGTAAACTAATTTATGTATCTAAAAAAGAATCATATGATTACATTTCATGCGAGATATAAGACAGCAAGGGGTTTAATCGTAAAAGCTGTGCTTTTTTGCCTTTTGAAGCACATGCTTTTCTTTCCTATACTGTTTAATGTATATCATGAGTCACAAGCCTTGAAGGTGCATGATTCTTGATGCCCAAAAAATAACTCAAAAAATGTGAGTAATGTGGTTACCATATTGACTAGGCCTTTCCGTGAGAGGGAAAATTGATATTCACTCTTAACCAAATCTTAACCCATCATTGGAAACCAAGTGAGGATGTGTCTAAAAACCTTCTTCAAATATTTTTGGCTATTGTGTAACTTAGACTTCTTATTGCACGTAATTAAGAAGATTATTGGTCAATTGGAAGCATGCTTGTTTTCCAGGCAATGCATTAGCATAGTCATTTTCACCTTTTTAATTTAATGCGTTCTTTACTTGTTTAAATAACTGTTCCGTTTTGTATACTTTTGAAAGCCTTATATAGAAATTCTTATAATCGTACTTCAGGGACATGCAGAGCAGCTTTCCATCCAATATGTGCCAGAGATTCACAACATCAGATGGAGATATGGGGAAAGTCTAAGAATAATAGTGTAATTATTCTGTTTTAAGTTAATTATTTCCCATTTTCATTCCTAATATAAGGAAAAATAAATCTTTTCTGATGTTTGTTTTATTTATTTATTTCTATTTTGTTTTCATAGGTTGAGATGCGAGCATTTTGCTCAAAGCACTCTACCATTGTCAGTCCAAAAGTTGAGCCTCCTGCTGTTATCCTTCAGCAGGATCAAAATGTAACTCCCAAAAAGGTGCCTCTTTTGAAATTCACCCGCAAGAACAAGGATAAGAACGCAAGTGCATCGAATGAGCTGGTAAATTGGAGTTCACCTAAATTGGGCAAAAAGGAGACGGACATAGAGCCATCCAAGGATGCGAATTCGAATGGTGATTTAGATGGAACAGGCCCTTGGATGAATTCACCTGATTTTGACTCTGGTCTACGAAAGGTAGTGTGACTTTATGACGTTGGTTATATCTGTAAGTAAGGACAGGTTATGAAAACTTCCAATTATACCCCGGCCACCAACTGACAAATAGCCATGAAGAGGATTGACTCTATTTTGATGAATCATAACCTAAGCATAAATGCCAACCTTATACTGAATGTGGCTTGTAATTATTGGATTTTTTTTTTGTAGTTGATTGATAGTGGGAAGATTACTGTTAGTGATCTTGCAGCTGAAGTAGGCATCTCATCAGAATCCTTAGAAGCTGCTTTATTGGTTTTTTCTCAATTCCTTGAACTCCTTTTTCTCAATTTCAAAAAATATTTTCTTGTTATGAACCTATTGGAAGTTTCTATTAGATAGACTAGCAAGTTTCTTTTATATGATTGGTACCTGTACTAATTGGAGGAAGCAGATTGTTACAGAAAACATGATTAGCAAAACAATAACCCAATTTGATGTCACCAATGAACAAAAAAAATAAGAAAGGAGAAAAAGAAAAAAAAAATGATCTGCAAAAATGGTGTGTTTACAGTAGTAAAGTACTGAAGAGTAGTGCATACCACTACCTCTAATAATTGCGGTTGATGCTGACACTAATGTGAATTTGTTTTTTCATTTATTGATATAAATGATCTTTGTCTTGTAAAGAAAAATGTCTTTATCATTTAATGAATGCATATTGTTTTGTTCTCAGGGGGAGACCACTACATTTTCACCAGGGCTAAAGATGAGAATAGTTAAATGGCTCCAGAATAATAATGTTGGAAAAGAGGAGCCGACAAATGTTTCTTTGGATCTACAAAGTCCAGTTGTGAAATCTCAGCCACCCAGGTTACGAACCAAAGGCAGCCTTATGATTTTGAAAGATGATGAAGAAGAAACTGATGCAAAAATGACTGACGCAACCGATGCAGTTGCAACTTCTCTCACTGAAGATACAAAAGAAGAGAATATCGCCAAACTATTGTCTACTAGTGATCCTACTAGTATGAAAGAGGAAGTGCTGCTGTCTGAATTGGTAAGACTTTTTGTTTTCTCATGAAGCTTTGTACATCCAACTTTTGGTTTAGGTTGAATTTTCTGATGTCACATTGTTTTTCAGATTGCAGATCATTTGATTCACAACAATCAATCATTTGATTCACAACAGAATGTGGTCCTGACAGATGGGGCAGTTTCAATGGACCTGGACTTGTTGAAGAATGAAGATGCCAACGTTGCATCCCGATCTCTAGAAAATGGCCAGTGCAAGTAAGTGTGAAAGAGAAAACATAATTAAGGCCACAGAAATTATGTTGATAGTTTTAGTATCCACTATTCACATGAAATATACACTCAGTCATCTAACTTCATATTTGTATTGCAGTTCCAGTGGGTTCTCTTCAGCATCTTATGTTCACCCACTAATTAGAAGAAAATTGATGGATTTGAAGGATGGAAATTCCAATCAACAGTCACGTGAAGCGAATTCTCTTGGTAATAAATTGTTGTTTCCTTTCTTGGGAATGATAAATTTTTTTTTGGAAGGGAATACATGTATCACCATGATCATGCATCCTTGTTTATTTAGAGAATTATAGCTGCTTCTAATCTTTTAGGATCAGATTTGTCAGATGCAATAGAGGATGAACTATCAAAGGCCAAGTCATCAGGAATTTTAGATCTCGCCCCTGAAGATGAAGTGGAGGGGGAGCTGGTTTATTTGCAATCCAAGCTACTTGACAACTCTGTCAATTCTAAACAAAGATGTGGTAACACAGTTTAGTTATTTTCATTATCAAACCTGAGCTTGTCATGTTCACTTTTATTTTACATATCTGAATTGGGCAAATATTCTGTTTTTGCAGAGGATTTACTAGAGAACTCTTTACAGAGCCTTCCAAATGAGATGGATGCTGTAAACAGAAGGAAGTGGGATTTGATTGTGGTGAGTCAATTCCTGCGTGAAGTCAAGGATGCAAAGAAGCGTGGGCGGAAAGAGAGAAGGCATAGAGAAGCCAAGGCTGTCATGGTTGAGGCAACAGCTGCTGCCGCTACCTCTTCCAGGAATGCTGGACTGAGGAAAGACTCAAAGGATGATACACCAACCACCACCAATAAGGAGGTATTTTTTTTTTGTTTGCTTTCTTTAATTTTCTCTCCAATTGGTGTGGGCATTCAGCGTTGTAACTGATTAATTGATAGAAATAAACTCATATGAGTGTCATAAAAATCTCTTTGATCAAAAGAAAGATGGCCAAGGGAAAAACTTATTATTGCACGCACTAGAGCATTTGAAAATTTGTAATACATTTGTGTACTTATTATATGGGCAAGTGAATATTTTGGTTCTTACGTTATTATATTAATTCTTAGAAGGAATTAAAGATTGGTACGTCGACACGAGCCAAGGATTCTACAAGAACACCTCCAAGCAAAGCTGCTGCATCCGACAAGAAATCTGCAACTGTATTTCAAATACCTATTTTGTCCAGGGACAATACACTTGTCTGTGATATCTGTTCTCGAAGCGAGACTGTGCTGAACCGCATTTTTGTCTGTTCAGAATGCAAGGTTGTTATTTTTCTGACATGCTTTCTTTTCTTATTCTTATTTGAATGCAAAGAAACAATCAATTGTGATTTTTTTAATTATTGAAATATTGTTGGTGCAGGTCAATGTTCACTTAGATTGTTATCATAGTCTGAAGAACCCGAGAGGTCCATGGAGATGTGAGGTTTGTGAAGAGAGTCCACCCAAAAAAACTTCTCCCAGCACCAACAACCAATTAGGAGATAGCGGTAGGCTTATAGTTAGGTGTGCTTTGTGTGGGAATTCTTCTGGTGCTTTTAGGAAAACAATGGATGGTCTCTGGGTGCATGCTTTCTGTGCTGAGGTATATGACTCTCTCTCTCTCTCTCCTGGTTTTGATTTTTATATTTGAGTTTAATTAAGGTTTAATTTGACTATAAATTTTTCTGCAGTGGATGTTGGAGTCCATCTTTAGAAGGGGTCAGGAAAATCTAGTTGAAGGATTGGTAATTTTTTTTCCCCTAATTGGTCATTTGTTTAGTTGTTTAATCATAGCTAAAGTTTTGTGGTAATATTTTCTTCTTTGACTACTTGTCAGGGGATTCTTCCCATGGAGAGGGACACTTGCTGTATCTGCCTTTGCAAGACTGGATCATGCTCGAAGGTTTGGAACTTGTTTGCAGATTGTATTATAATCTAAATTAATTCTTTTAAATTCTGGTGTAAACGTTTCCTCTTTTATCGACGTCTATCCATAGTAACTTAACCTAGTGTGTACTTCATATATTTTGGATACATGATAACACATAAACCAAATTGGAAGGCATTTTTTTCAAGTTGAAACCCCTATATTGCTAATTATGACTAAAGTTTCATGGTGCTGTTTCGTTTCATACAGTGCAGCTATGGAGACTGCCGCATTACTTTTCATCCATGGTGTGCAAGAGGAGCTGGTTTTTACATGAATGCAAGAGGCCTTGGTGGTGTTTTGCAACACAAAGCCTATTGTGCTAAGCACAGCACTGAGCAGAAAGAGGTAGAATTAAAATTAGCCAGAATCAATTAATTTGAGATTTGTAGATAGAGATACTGTTGCTCTGCACGTTACAACTTGCCTAAAATTCTTTATTGCAAATTTGACAGGCTGATGACCAACAATATGGGCCCGAGGAGATTAAGTGCTTGAAGCAAACAAGGGTTAGTGACATGTAGTTCCAAAATATCTCATCAACAACATTATTAGTAAGAGAATTTTGTTCTAATTTTTTTTCTTGACTTTTTCTGTCTTCTGTGGTACAGGTTGAGCTTGAGAAGTTGCGTCTCCTTTGTGAGCGAATTATTAAGAGAGAGAAGCTTAAGGTTAGTCTCATAAGATTCTGTTTACAGGCAGGACTTAGGAAACCTCTATTTTGACAGTCCTGACATTCCTATTGTGCATCTCTTACCCCAATAAAAATAATCAAAGCTTCATTATACCTGTGTAATATATTTTATCACATTTATTCTGGTCATAGGTAGATGATGTCGAAACTGTCCTCATTTTGTTCTTTTTTTTTTTTTAATATCCTTTCAGAGAGACCTGGTCCAATGTTCAAACCAAATACTCAGCAAGAAAAAGGATTGCATCATCTCCCCTGGCCACATATATGCCCGTAGTGGCCCCACTCGCAGCGGTCCTACTAAAAGTGGCTCATTCCTTCCTCCAGGTGTGAGCTCTGAATCCGCCACAACATCAATCAACAACAGATCATCATACAACAGCAGGTCCATCCAGCAGTCTGACGATGGTACTGTTGACAGCTCCGTTTCTCACAGCAGACATAATACCATCAGGTTTACTTTACAAAATAGGGAGACTGACGATGGCACTTCACCCCCTCTGGGATCCCTCAAGAGGAAGACAGTTGATAGGGGTTCTTTTGCTGGTAAAAGTGTCCCCAAAAGAGCCGTCATTCCCACAAAAATTTCCACACAAAGTGTTTGTGATGATGGGGATATGAAGCCTAAGGTAACCAATATTGGCTATTATTATAATTTTTTGTTGAGTAGGGTTAAAATGCCCCATTGTTTTTGTGCCCCAATCATGCCTCACATCCTTATCTCCATTTTCGAAGTTCAAACAGTCGATCCGAACTGCTCCACATGATCTCCATATTACAATGTGCTTGCACACCAAATTTTATATTTTTTTAATTTTTTTTACTATTATTTTAGATAGTTTCCGTCATCCAAAAACAGTAATTTTGTAACTATCTTAAAAAATAGTAAAACACTTTCAAAAAATATAAAATTTGGTCTCCAAGCACATTGTAATATGGAGATCATGTTGAGCGCTTCGGATCTCGATTGTTTGGACTTTGAAAACGGAGATAAGGATATGAGGTATGATTGGGGCATTTTAACCCTACTCTTTTTTGTCTGGTTGATTTAAATTGTAAGATTTGGTTGTGTTTTAATTACATATACTCAATTGTAGCTTGGGCAGGCTGGTCAAACATTTCAGAAAGAGCTGGTGATGACCTCTGATCAAGCATCGGCGCAGAACCAGAGACTCCCCAAAGGATTTGCATATGTGCCCATTGGGTCTCTTTCCAAAGAGAAACCACGTGATGCTACTGCCTCTCGTGATTCCGAGGAGCCTGGTGGCTAGTATCAATTTTGTGTAATCATGGCAACTGGCAAAAATAATGAAATCCTTTGGGTTGTTGTGGCTCCAAATGAACCCAATGTGTTCAAGTTTGCTTTGGACACAAACCAAAGGGCCCGCCCCCACTTATCTGGGTAAAGATGTAAAAGAAAAAAGAAATCAGGGCAATTGAGCTCTAATTTTTTTTTGTTTGATTTACAATTGTGGGTCCCAACATTGTACCCCGCATGAACAGCGGTTTGGGTAAGTAACTGAAAATGTGAAAGCGTGTTGTTTGCTGCTAAGTTGACGACAAAAGAGGAGATTGCGCTTTTTTTACATGTACATGAAAAAGTATAGGAATTTTCGTTAGGGTGTAGTAGAATTTTTCTTTTCTTCATGTAAAATTTTATTTTGTACATTCTTTGTTCCCCATCCTTTAGGTTTCTTTAGTTCAGAACCATTCTGTTAATATTTCATTGTTAGCAAGGTGCAAATGGGTGTCCATTTGTCGTGTTGTGTCTGCCGAATCTCTTCTTTGTTTGGCTTGTGCTCGTGCTTCCATTTTACCCCTGGTGGTTATAATTTTTTGTTAGGTTGTGTGAATGTAGCAGAAATTTCTCTTTTTCTAGTGAAGTAATTGCCGAAACTAAATAAAACTAAACTATGAAATTACTCTTGGGGCAATCTTGAGGCCCTCTTTTAGTGTTGTGTTTTTTTCTTGGTCGATAAATAATGCTTTGTCAGGCTACATGCATGCATTTTTTCTGAATATTTTGTGTTCTATCATCCGCAAGTGCTGCCAAAAAAAAAAAACCTTTTCCTTAGGGTCGTGCTTTGTTGTTTTAGCACAGTTTTGGTTTGTAGGAAATGATTAGGCCACCTTTGTTGCAAACATGCGTTTAATTGCACCTAACAATCTTAGTCGGAACTAAAAACATTCAATTGTATGTTTTTGTATTGTAAGCGGTATTTGTTTCTCCTACTAAACTGAATTTGAGGCCGAATCAGCAAAAACAGGCTCAATGAATTACCACATGATTCTTGAGGTATCTGTAGAAATCAGAATGAAGCTACTGTTTTATTTTTAATGCTATGAATAACAAAATCGGAAAAGGATCACTTAGACAAGTAGACAACTGAATTAGCTATTTTTTTTTTATTGTACGAAATTCGAGCCGACTTTCAGTAATTGATAAATAGTTAAATACTTTGAATGGCAATTTTTGCAGGCCACATAATTATCTCCTGTTCTGAACTTATTGTATCCCACTAATTGACCAGTATTGATTATAAATGACTTTCGGAGGTACTGTCTTATAATTGGTACAACACCAGTATTCTAGAAAGAAAGTAGTCAGCTGGGTAAGCTATTGAATTGGATTTGTTTCCTTCTTATGCTCCTCTGGAAAGAAGTAATTCGTTCCGCCTTTTCTTCTCATTTTCCTCTTTAGCATGAGTGAACTGAGTTGTGAGTTGTATATATAGATACTTTATATATTGTTGTCTGTGTTGGCTAATTATTGTGTTTGCTATGTACTATGAGTGGTGACTGTCCACACCGAGAAAACAATCACTAGCCTTCTATCATTTTCATCAAGCAAGGATGACCAACTTGATTTCAACTTGATGCACATACTCCTTATGCATTTTTAGTTTGTTTACAACTGTATGCTTTCTTAGACACTCGTGATCTAATCTTATGTAACAACTAATTTGTAACGAATTTGGCTAGTATAACATCAATGTCATTTCAACCTATATAACACCAACTCTAAAATATATCAAATTGACTTCAAACGGTAAATTCAAACAGTTCAAACCGATCTACTTCATTAGTTGTGCATTTACATGTAAAATTTAAACTTTTCGAATTTATTTAGCATTAGGTCAAGCGGTCAAATATGTGAGTTTTTAAGTTAATTTTAATACATTAATTTTTCAATATTTTTACCGCTTGATTTGATACTAAAATAACTCGAAAATATAAAATTTTGTATGTAAACGCATTACACATAATGTAAATTGGTTTGAACGGTTTGGATTTACCGTTTGAAGTCGATTTGATAGGTTTTAGAATTAGTGTTATATAGATTGAAATGATACTAATATTATACTAGCCAAACTCGTTTGTAACTCTTTTAATTCAATAAGATTGCCCCCCCCCCCCCCCCCACCGGCTTTTAACCAAAAAGAAAAAGAAAAAGAAAAATAAAAAAAATAATTCGTTCGCAAGTACTTCTACGATGTAAAATGACGAAAAAAAAAATTATTAATTTTTATCAGGATTATTTTTTTTCGTTTAATTTATTATTATTTTTAATTAGATTATTATTAATAATTTTCATCGGAAGCTGAATCGGTTGAATCAAATAGGAAACTCGAACTTTTTTTGCAAAATTAAATTAAGAGAAAAATAATTTACAGCAGTAAATACTAAATTTTACTTTAAAGTACAACATAGCTATCATTCTTTTAAAATTTATGTTATTTTTGAACAGTTGAATCTCATAAATTAATTTAATGTTTTATATTGAAGTTTGACCTATTTCTTTGAAAAAAAAATAACAGATTTATTTAGTTTCATTGTCGGACTCTTCTTCCCCTTACATTTTTGTTTTATTTCTGAAAGTTTAAAAATAAAAATTATTAATTTTTATCAGGATTAATTTTTTTGTTTAATTTATTATTATTTTTAATTAAATTATTATTAATAATTTTCATCGGAAGCGGAATCGGTTGAATCAAATAAGAATCTCGAACTTTTTTTGCAAAATTAAATTAAGAGAAAAATAATTTACAGCAGTAAAGTACTAAATTTTACTTTAAAGTACAACATAGCTATCATTCTTTTAAAATTTATGTTATTTTTGAACAGTTGAATCTCATAAATTAATTTAATGTTTTATATTAAAGTTTGACCTATTTCTTTGAAAAAAATAAATAGTTTCATTGTCAGACTCTTCTTCCCCTTACATTTTTGTTTTATTTCTGAAAGTTTAAAAATTGACCAAATTTGCAATGACATGGCCGGTTTCACCAAAGGTTGAGGTTCAGTTAAAAGTAGGTAAAACTCAATGTTTATAAATAAGCAAAACTCAAATATAAGCCAATATACAAATTTGGTGGTTATTTTTTAAATTTCAAAAGTAGACAAATGCACATCCCAATCTCCGCCATTGCTTTTTAAAATTTAAAGCTAACTAAAAAAAGTAATCCTCGAAATTTCTTAATTTACTTGTAATCTTCTAATTCAATTTACAATTTACAGTAATGAAGAACTAACATTTAGTCTAGTAACAAAGACACATAATCTTTATAATATTTATATAAGAGATCATTTGATTGAAATCCAGATAAGAGAAATCATTTATTGTAATAACAAGAGTATTAAATAGTTAGGTAGCTTGACTTCCGACTTTGCTAAAAATAAAGAAATTTACAGTAATGGCTACCCTCCAGACTAGGAATCCGTAACCTCTTCGGTATTGCAGAGAATCACTCTCACTTTACGGTTTGAGATTAAATTTCAACTGATTTGGTATTCGGACCACAATGGTGGGCAGTATTTTTGGGCTTTGAGACTCGTGCCAAGTTAAAAAGAACGGTTCAGATCTAGTACTGGTAAAAGATTCTCTTATCAGGTATTGGAGAGGATGTGAATTCCCAGACCAGTTGTCCTTGAGCGTGCATTAATCTTGTTGTTTTTACTAGAGAATTCTCATTGGGCCGTTGACTCTCTGTTTACCAATGGGAATTTATATGAAAAAGACGATCTTTAATTTATAGTTACATGATGAGGTCATATTAGATCCGAATCATTTAATTTAAATTTGTATAAAACTTAAAACAGATCTTCTATATTTCGAACTGAGACCCAAAAAAAATAGGCTTGCTTTGGCTAATCTAGAGAAAGTGGAGTTGGCTAGAATTTTTTTTTTAAGATTGTTAAGTCCGATTCTTCTTAAGACTTTAGCCTCTGCCAAGGTTTAAAGAAAAAAGATTTTTGACTAACCTGCCATCATTCATCATTGGGTAACGTAGGGAATATCATTCTATAATTTTCTGGCAGCAGTTCGAAATCTGCACCTTCAAAAAGGCATAAATATTTGCATCTCTGCAAAATTCAAAATTCCAGAAATCTTCACAAATTGAAAATTGATTCTGTACATGCTGTTAGCCGGTGTTCTACTTCATTTTACAGTCTTAAATGAATACTTTCAATCCTTTTCTATACAAGTTGTAAAATTTACAAAATCAAAAGAATATTTCTAATACAACTAAAAAGAATCAATTAGTCTGTATATGGCCGGAAAATCAGGGCCCGGCCGGGTATGCTGCCTCAACCGAAATAGAGTCAGTACATACTCAGTATAGCGCTACAACAAGTCGCATCGCGCCGGGGCAAAAGATAGCCTCCCTCCTTCAAGATCATAGAGTATATGAAAATTCTGCTGCTGAAAATTGCCGATTATCGTGCTTCCATCGAGAGACTTACCCATGACCAAACATATCGCGCTGTTACTCGGGTCTTGAGCCATATAATTGGCGGTTGGTAGTTCAAAATCTGCACCGTCAAAATGGAATGTGAATTTCGGTACTTCAACCTTGTCAGAGGAGGTGGAAGGTAACCTGAAGCAAAGGTCAAATGCCTCGACACTACTGTTCACAACTGGTAGTTTTATTTGGGACAAAAATGCCAATTTTACTTTATTGTAAGCGGGTTCTGCTAATTGCGTCATACCCGTGCCTGAGTCTATGTACACCCCACCCGAGCCGTTTTCCTTGAACGAAAATGCTGACTTCGGTATTTCCAGAAGTGTTGTACCAACTGTTATACCAGTCATAGTAAGGTAGTATAAAGCAGGCATAGCAGGATTGATTACGAATGGTGTCGACTGAACATGTCCCCTGGTCCGAGTGTTTATCTCAGCAGCTGAACCGAACAAAACCGGGCTGCTCTTGGATTCGCCTAAGGATGTGAAACAATAAGAGAATTTTCCATACCCAAGCTGTGATATCAGTGACAAGGGTCCACGGCCGAAACCGGCTATGCCAGATTCATTCGACTGAAAAATTCCTGTGTTTAAGAAACCGCATCCAAAACCGACCTTTTGAACTTGAGCCAATCCTAATGTAAAAGTCTCAATTCCTAGAGAACCTATTGTTGTTGACCCGTCTCCGTAGCTGTAAGCATACATACACTTCTTTTGGCATGCAGAGCGAGGTAGCGCCCGACAAAGGTCAGACTCGCATGATATGTCAGAGAAAGTCGAGGAATTAGACGGGTTATACAGAGGGAGAGGTTGGCTGAAACATTGGAGGCATGGCTGGCACTGAGTCCAGATCAAGTCGCTTCCAGTATCTAAAGTAAGAGCCACTGGTTGAGCCGGTGTACCAATCGATAAATATATGAGGTACTCGCCGTTGCTTGGCGACGATGGGACACTAATTTGACCAGTAGTGTCAATATATCTTGATGCAAGGAATCTTGCTCTGGTCTTGCTACGTTGCACCATTCGTTGTAATAACTCGAGCTTCGAGTACTTGCTGCCGGCATCTATGTGGATCAGTTCAGTTCGTGTGCTGCAGGAGAAGGAAATGTTTGTAATGCACAACAAGAGGAGGAGAAAGATTGATGCCATATTTTGCATGATTGAAGATGGGTTGTGTTGCTGTTGAGATTGGTTTTGGTTGCTAATTGAAAAAGTATTTATATGATTTTTAGTTTGGGATATGAATTGGTCGTTAAACGCGTGCCCGGAAGTGGTCGTTGAATTGGATAATCCCGATTTGTATTAACTAGCCAGAGCTTACGAAGTTTAAATTGGTTGACAACTTGACATGGAGGTATGGACCTGGCCGCCTGAATAAAGGATTAGTAAAGAAGGGGTCTTCTGTGGCTGCATAAAATATTAGTTAAGAGGATTAATTTAGTTCTTTTGTTAAGGCCAGGGTTCTAAATAGTGTGCTATAGTGCAGTTATAGTGTTTTCAGATCATAAAAGCATCAAAGCGGTACAATATGACAATAACATCATTTTCTTAGCTATTCTGCTATGACGCGATAAACATTATTTAAACCTTTGATTATGATACTTATTTAAGAAAATAAAATAAATGAAGTTGCTTAGTATAATTTTATAATAGGAACTAATTATTTTTTTTATTCAAATGTCACTGCGAAAAAAATAAAGTTCATATATTTAGCAAAATTAAGTTTCAAAAATTTCAATTTAAAAAAAATGTAAAAATAATCATTTCTATTTCTATGTAGTAATCTTTTTTCATTATTCCTTTGTCTTGTATGGAGCAAGTTTTTAAAGTAAAAATTGGATGTGAAATTATCCAATTATCTAATATTCATCCGGAATTTTTATTTGAATTTTGAACACGTAACATCTTGTTTGAAACAATTATGAAATTGTACACAAAATATCATTTATATTCCTCGATATAATTTTTTTAAAAATTTAAGAAGAAATGAAGATGAAACCTTCAAATTTCATTAATCAGTGGCACCAATGATGTTAATATGAGCAACATATTGCATAGTGCAAGAGCAACCACACTAGATCCCCTGCATTTGCTACTTCATTTCAAACTTTCAACCAAGGTGGATTGCAAAAGAAGACCTGGAGGCTGGAGATCATTTGACCAATTTGATGCGGATAAGTCCTTGGAGTAGTTGTATTATCTTGTATGACAGTTTTGATGGGAGCCTGAATTTTAATATAGCCCAGTAAAGATGCAGTATTTCAATTCTAGCCCCTTTTTGGGAAAGAAACAAACATGTGCCTGGTAAAAAAAAATATTCACAAAATTGTGCCTAAATTTCAGATTTTGTTTGGGTTCCGAGTTTTCTGTTACCTGCCAAGAATTAGGTAAATATTGAAGGGCTGTTTGACAATATTATTTGGATTAAATTTTAAATCACATCAAATAGTTTCTATCCAGTTGTCTTAATTCACAGATAAATATTAAAAAAGGATTAATTTATACGAATAGGATGTTATTAAGTTTACAAAGTTTTTTTATGGACTTAATTTTGAAACTTATTGAATTAATTTGAAATGATAATTTCAAAATGTTTAAACTGATTTATTTTTACGAGCAATTTGCTTACATACAAAATTTATAATTTTTTAAATTAATTTAGAACAAAGTCAAATGGTAAAAAAAAGAAATACTTTATAAATTAATTTTAATGCATTTATTTTGAGTAGAACTAGGGTGTTCTTAAGTTCACCAAACTTCTTGGTGAACTCAAGTCTAAAATCCATTGAATCGGTTTCAAATGACGAATCTGAATCGTTGAAACCCGTTTACCTTACTAGTGATGCGTCTGCATGTAAAAAAAAATTAATTTTGAAATTAACTTTGCATAGAGTTAAGTGATAAAAAAAATTCAAAAATTGAATGCATTAAAAATAATTTATTAACATTCTAATTTTGACCGCTTGACTTTATACTAAATTAATTCAAATGTTTAAATTTTTCACATGTAGACGCATCACTCGTAAGGTAGACGGGTTTCAACGGTTTGGATTCGTCATTTGAAGCAGATTCGGTGAATTTTAGACTTAAGTTCATAAAAAAAACTTGGTGAACTTAAGAACACCCTAGTTCTACTCCATTTTTTTTTTTTTATTATTATTATTATTATTATTATTATTATTATTATTATTATTATTTTCACTACTTGACTTTACACTAAATTAATTTACAAATTCTTAAATTTTGCATGTAAATACATCATTCATAAAGTATATATATTTTAATGGTTTGAATTTTATCGTTTAAAGATGAGTTTTTTGAGAAAAAAAGATAAAAAGTTACACTTAATTTGCAATTAGAAATCGGTGTTCATGAGAATTAAATAGCTAAGAATGAAAGTAAACTTTTTTAAAGTTGTTAGGAAGTAAGAACTAAAGAAAACTTGAAAAAGTTAAAAAGATGTTATCAAACAGCATCGAAAAAGACTTGCGTACTTGAATGCTCCTTATTAGAATTTAGGCATCGTCTAGAGAAAAACTATTGTTCTAGGCATATGTAAATTCTCCTTCTAAAAAATTAGGGTAGACAAAGCCACCAAAAATTCCTCAATATATAAAAGTCACTACCCTTTGATAGAAACTAAGGAATGAAAACTTAGATTTTGGTACTACTTCAAATCAAAGTGATTTTTTTTCCCCCAATGTAAAGTCAAAGTTAGGTTCATTGATAAAGACATTCAAATTAATTAATTTTGGAAAACTATATATAAAATGCTTCATATTATACCCCCAAAATCTTGCAATTTCTGGTTCGATCTGTTAGGTTACAATCGAAACAACAAATGAAAGTTTGTACTAAATTATCTGATCAAAATTATAAAATGATTCGTATTAATTGGTTTGTCTTTGTATGAAAATTATAATTAAAGTCCATGAGTAGATCATGACAGTCATCTTTACCCTTAATTGTTTTTTTTTAATTAAAGATTTCCGCTATATTTCAATATTTTTTAGATCTTTTCTTAAGAATTAAACATGTATTTCTTTATAAAAAGACGACATTCACGCTATTATAATATTTACTCTCAAAATAAAAAAAGAAACAAAATTAGGTTCATTAGAGAAACAAAAAATTATTTTTCGAATCTCGTTTTTTTTCTTTTATTTTTGATTTTTTGATTTTTATTTTTTTGTGGTGAAAGCTGAAAGCCTGAAACCTGGTTGCATTTCAGGTCAAATTTCGTCAATTTTGATAAATATGAACATAAGTACTCTTTTTAGGAAAACTAATTTTCTTACATCTTTTTTCTTCCGTTAATTGTACCTATCAAACCTACTTACATTTCTACAATTTGATAATAGATACAGGCATAAAGTCAAAGCTAGAACAAATAATTGCATCAAAAAACATACATGTAGTGTTGATGAATTCAGAAAGCTGACAATGACTTTTTATTAATAATGTCTAATCAGAAACTACCAAGAACAGACTATTGATTAAGAGGAGGGTTTAAATGTCTTTATTTTTTGTATCTCCGTCATGTCTTCATTTTTTAAAATTTAAATAACTCAAAGTTTAAAACTTAAATGTCAAAATAAAACCATTAGATGTGATCTATGTGCCTATAAAAAAATATCACATTTTGATTTTGCTTTTATATGAATCAATAAGTTGAAAAATCAACGTCTAGAAATTAATTATCCACATTAATATACATTTTTACAAGCTCAAGATGACAACCAAAACAAAGTTGAAATACCATAATTTTTTACACGTGTATAGATAAAATGATGTAGTTCATATCCAACAGTTTTATTTTGAATTTTAAGATTTAAATTTTGAGTTATTAAAGTTTTAAAAAATGAAGATATGATGGAGACACAAAAAATAAAGACATTTGAACCCTCCTCATTGATTAAATTATCAAAAAATTCTAGTTAATATAGGTGGTTCTTTTAGTCAACTTAGGTTGCAATTGAGAAAGATATAAAGCTAGAAGGCGAATTAATTTCCACACGTCAGATCAATTGGAAAATAAATTAGCAGACTTGGTTTATTTACTACCTGATTTTCCAAATTTCAGGGGTAATTTTATGTATACCCATCATAAAACTCGAAATTAGCGTATTTTCTCCTTTAAAAATAATAATATCATATTTACCCATCTAAATTTTAAAAAAAAAATCACAAATTTACCCAAATTATTGTCTTTTGCCAAAAATAAGAATTCCATCGTGAGTTCTCGCGGGTCTATTATTTATTTATTTTTTTTTAGAAGAGATGAAAAAAAAAAACATATAGAAGAAAATTTCTTTATTTTTTTTTCAATTTGAGAAATACTCAGGTTTAACAAGGATCTTGGTTACAATGTATTTAGACTTGTTTTTGATAGCTTAAATTTATAGAATATAGAATGACAACCAATTTTTACCATAAAAAAAAAAGAGTAATTAGCTGTCAAAAACTCCCAACTTAATTACGTTAAAAAGTAATTCTTGAAGTAGTAGAAAAATGTTTTTGACGATAAAAGTTCTTTTCAAATCCGAGAAAAGCCCTTTTCTACTAAATTCCAATTTAATGCTTTGTTTTTGAAAGAAACTCAAAAAAAAAAAAATTAACTACTTATAATTAATTTCAAGAATAATTTTCTTTATGAATTTTAATAAAGAAAGTTCCATTTCACTATTAAATAAAGAGAGATAAAATAAATCTCAATTCAATTACTAATACTAAAATTGAAATCTAAACACAAAATTTAAAATTCTCATTTTATCCTTTATTAAAATATAAAAATATGCAGTACGCGTAAGAAAAATGTTCAATCTCTAATTGGTCAGTTTCCGAGAACAAACGGTTCATTTTATCTATTTGTGACAAATACACAATGACTTTTAGGTGTATACTTGTGTGTATGTTACAAATAAGAACATTAACCATATGTCTACACAACTGACAAATTAGAAGACTGAACATTCTATTAAACATTCTAAGTATTTTTAAATTTCTTTTAATAAAGTATGACATGGGTACTTTCTAAACTTAATATGAGTTTCAATAGAAAATGCATTAGATTGGTAAATTTGTGAGTTTTAAAAATTTAAAAGAGTAAATATAATATTATAAATTTTAGAAGAAAAATGTTCTTAAAAATTTAAAAGAGTAAATTTGTGAGTTTTAATAAGAAGTTTTTAGGGAGATGCATAAAATTCTCTCAAAATTTAAAAAGCATCTCCATCTAGGAGGGAAAACGGAGCGGATAGTGGTAAAATCATATCCATATCTCTTTTTAATTCTTTGAGTACATATACGAATTAAATATCAGCTCGATACTGATACCTATACGAATACAAATCGGATAAGATATTTATTAAAATAATATAAAACTATTAAAAAAAAATACTAAAGTTGATAATATTTATCTAATTATAATTGTGAATAATATAATTTTTTCATAATATATATTAAAATATATAATATATATATCTACTTGTCGGATACGGATAATTAAAACGTAAAACTATATCAATATTCATATCCATATGGATATTCGAATATCCAATATTCACATCTAATTTTTTGAATACAGATTGAATACGGATCATATATTATTCATACCGTTTTCACCTCTATCTCCATCTAATTATCTGAATACAACCTGGATCAAACCATATTCACAAGATTCGCAAATTTACCTGAATAATTCGGTTTTTTGAACAAATTAAACCCGAATAATTCGAGAATTTTACAATTTTTTTCCGAATTTTATGAATTATTCGCGAATTTTTTCCAAAACATTTTTTTTGCTCTCTTACAGAACTGAGATCTCTGATCCGGATAATTCTGAATTATTTATGAATTATACCCGAACTATTCTTGAATTACAAATTTTTGAACTTGCCGAACCGAACCCGAATAATTCACATGTCACTATGGATCAAACAAGGGTTTTGGGAGGAATCTATTTTAGTTAGCACCATCATGAGTTCCTTTCTAGACTTTATAGCCCAATTTTATGTAGGCCTGACATATACCTGGGCCATGTTGATTTCAATGAGCTCTTCTACTATAGAATGCTCACAGCCGGATCAAAACTAAGAAGGTATATTAGACTATAAATTTTAGACTGGTAAAATAAAGTACAGAGCTTAGCAGGCCTAATTAGGCCTTGAATTAAAAACAGGTGTTGGGTTTCTCACATTATACACTTCGGAGTAAGTCTGATGCCCATTGAACCTACTTAGGTTTGATGGATGATCTGGTCATCAAATTGCATCAACATTTGTGTGCTCCTATTAAAATCTGTATGAGCTTTTATCAATTTCCGTGTGCACAGATCTTAATGCTAATTGTACAGTGATAAAGCTAATTAAATCTAAAAATACATCCAATGTCCATCGGACCTACTCCTATCTCCACATTATATAGATACAATATTAAACTAACGCGGCGAATTGTAAGGTTTGAACACTAGAACAGCTATGCAAGCCTCAATAGATGTTATCATGCCACTGATTAGGTGGAACATGCTTCAATAAGAACCCTGGTTTTTATTAGTTTTGTCTTAAGACTTAGATATTATACAGCTCAGGAGAGACAAAATAATTGGTTGACCGTGCCAGTACTACATTTTATATTCCCTGTTTTTTTTATATGCTTCAATAAAAATCAATTATACCCAAAAAAGCAAAAAAATCAATTATATTATATATTTTTTTTTTTCAAATATCATTTTTTTATCATTAGAAGAGAGAATCTTAACAATTTTTCTTACAGCTTTGTTGCATTGGCTATGACCACAAGGTCCCGTAGCACCAGGAATTCTAACAAGAAGGAATTTGTTGGCCCGGTTGAGAATATTTGAAAGATGCACGAATCCTGAAGAAGAGTTTAAATTGAAGAGTCGGATTTAGGCCCAACAACCCTTGATAATTCGGGTCGCCTTTGTCAGCGTTCAAAGCCTACCTGATGAAGTCAAACCCAATCAATCAAACTTGACTTGAACTCCGACTGGATTCAAAGCTTATTTTTCACGTGATACCCTGAAGTTTGAAGAATTCACAAGCGCAACTCCTGAAAGTTTCCAAACAAGCCCTTGGTGACTTTAAAATCTCACAAACTTGCCCCTGAGCTCCAATTTTACTTACATAACCCTGTAAAAAGGTCAAATTATAGCTAAAGTCCCTTAGAAAATTACAGAGAGGCCCCTACCTATTAAAGTGCTGACAAAAATGCCCTTCCAAGTCCTTTTTTCATGTAACTTTCTCATTCTAAGCCAAATCAACTCAAATCAATTCAAAATCAACTCATATTCAAATCCACATGACTAAAAACAAATTCTTATCTAATTTAAATTAATTCAAGCTAAAAAATAACCAAATCACCCTGCATTGAGCCTTAACCCAATAAAGTCTTTGTTATCCAACCTAATTAAAAATCAGTATTTTACGTGTTTAATATATAACCAATTTATTGAGCTACTTAGGTCGAACTTTAAAACATGTAATTTTAAAATTGGATCCATAAGCACTTTGTTCGAAGTGCTTCCGAAAGCAACTTAACCGGACTATATATATATATATATATAGAGAGAGAGAGAGAGAGATGGGCCATGGTACATTGCAATGCATAGACATTTTTGTGCATTGGACCATAAATCATCGGATTCAAAGTCCAAATGACCGATCCAAACCGTTCATCTTGTTCTCCATATTAATATGTGCTTAGAGACCAAATTTTACATTTTTTGGATTTTTTTTGCTATTTATTAAGCCACTTTGAAAATCGCTAATCCAATGGTAACAGTAAAATCAAAAGGCACCATTGGATTAGTGATTTTCAAAGTGGCTTAATAAATAGTAAAAAAATTCTAAAAAATGAGTTATAAGCATATGTGGGGATATGTATATATAGAGGTTGGCTACTATGCTTTTATAAGCATATCTCCACATATGCTTATAACTCATTTTTGTGTTTCCAATGTCCAAATGGTCGATCTGAACCGTTATATGTGATCTCTATATTGAAATGTGCTTGGAGACCAAATTTTATATTTTTCTGAATTTTTTTACTATTTATTAAGCCACTTTGAAAATCGCTGATCCAACGGTGGCTTCTGATTTTACTGTTTTGTTAAGCCACCGCTGGATCAACGATTTCTAAAGTGGCTTAATAAATAGTAAAAAAATTCAGAAAAATGTAAAATTCGGTCTCCAAGCACATTTCAATATAGAAATCACATCTAACGGTTCAAATCGACCATTTGGACATTGGAAACACAAAAATAAGTTATAAGCATATGTGGGAATATGCTTATATAAGCATAGTAGCCAACCTCTCTCTCTCTCTCTCTCTATATATATATATATATATATATATATATATATGAGTAAGGCTACCATACATTACAATACATAAGTATTTTTGTGCATTGGACTATAATCACCGGATTCAAAGTCCAAATGACTGATCCAAACCGTTCATCTTGTTCTCCATATTAATATGTGCTTGAAGACCAAATTTTACATTTTTTGGATGTTTTTTACTGTTTATTAAGCCACTTTGAAAATCACTGATCCAACGGTAACAGTTTAATTAAAAGGCACCGTTGGATCAGTGATTTTCAAAGTGGCTTAATAAATAGTAAATTTTTTCCAAAAAATATAAAATTTGGTCTCCAAGCACATATTAATGTGGAGAACAAGATGAACGGTTTGGATCAATTATTTGGACTTTGAATCCGGTGATATATAGTCCAATGCACAAAAATGCCTATGCATTACAATGTATGGTAGCCTCACTCTCTATATATAAATATATATATGTATGTATGTATGTATGTATGTGTATATATATATATATAGTGACTAATATGCATTCGTATGCATATGGACCAAAATACCTACGGTCCAAATTTGAAATTTTAAAATCCAAAAGTCGATCTGAACCGTTAATCTCGTTCTCCTTATTAATATGTGATTCGAGACCAAATTTTACATTTTTTCTGAGTTTTTTTACTATTTATTAAGCCACTTTGAAAATTGTTGATCCAATGGTGGTTTAACAAAACAGTAAAATCAGCAGCCACTGTTGGATCAACAATTTTCAAAGTGACTTAATAAATAGTAAAAAAATTTAGAAAAATGTAAAATTTGGTCTCGAAGCACATATTAATATGGAGAACAAGATGAACGGTTCAGATTGATTTTTTAAATTTTGAAATTTCAAATTTGGACCGTATGTATTTCGGCCCATATGCATACGAATACACATTAGTCACTCCCTATCTCTCTCTCTATATATATAGAGTAAGGCTACCATATATTGTAATGCATAGGTATTTTTGTGCATTGGACTATAAATCACTGAATTCAAAGTCCAAATAACTAATCCAAACCGTTCATCTTGTTCTCCATATTAATAGGTGCTTGGAGACCAAATTTTATATTTTTTGGAATTTATTTTACTATTTATTAAGCCACTTTGAAAATCGCTGATCCAACGGTAATAATAAAATCAAAAGGCACCATTGTATTAGTGATTTTCAATGTAGCTTAATAAATAGTAAACAATTTCAAAAAAAAAATTGGTCTCCAAGCATATATTAATATGGAGAACAAGATGAACGTTTGGATCGGTTACTTGAACTTTAAATCTGGTGATTTATAGTCCAATGCACAGATATGCCTATGCATTATAATGTATAGTAGCCTTACTCATATATATATATGGAGATGGCTAAAATAAACCATGGAGTAAAACATGTTGTGGCTCCATGGTATATTTTAGCCATTTGAAAATCCAAACAATCGATTCGAACAGCTCAACACGATCTCCATATTGAAATGTGCTTGGAAACCAAATTTTATATTTTTTGGAATTTTTTAACTATTTATTAAGCCACTTTGAAAATTGTTGATTCTGTGGTCCATAATTTTTTACCGTTCACCCGGATTTTCAGATTTTCAAAGTGCCTTAATAAATAGCAAAAAATTCCAAAAAATGTAAAATTTAGTCTCCAAGCACATTTAAATATAGAGAACATGTTGGAAGGTTCGAATCAGTTGTTTGGATTTTTAAAATAAAAATATGGCGTGAAGTACAAACGTATTTTACTCTATGGCTCACCCAAGTCAATCTCATATATGAGTTGGCTACAGTGCTACGCGTAGCATAGAGGGCCTCTGTGCAATGGCTTAATATTTGAGTTTCAAAACCCTAACGGTAGATCTGAACCGTTCATCTCCATATGAATATATACTTGCAAACCAACACTAGTACAAAAAACCCCTTCGTCGACCCTTAACCATTGATTGTTTTAAGCAAAGCATCAGTGTTGCTCATACTATACTGACCCTTTTATTAAATAACAATAAGTGTTGTTGTTCAACACTGACGCTTTAAAAACAATCAGTGTTGGTTATCAACACTGACGGTTTTTGATAAAATAGTCAGTGTTGATAACCAATACTGACTGTTTGTTCATTCGTCAGTTAAATTTTTTTTCCTTAATTGTTTTTTTTTTGAAATATCATAATTAAAAATATATTATTTTGGTTTGAACATTTCGTTGAAGACATGTAATACATCAATTTATTTAATAATATCAAGTTAAAACTTAAAATCTTTCATGTTTTTACAAATACGAATTTAATAATCACAAGAAAATGCAAGAAGACAGAGAATCCTAAAGAAAATCACAAGTTATATGAAATGTGATTTCAATCTGGATTTTGCGTATGTTGACAAATTTTATAAGGGAATCCAATTAAGTAATTTGTGGATGTTGTACAATATAATTAAGTCTTCCAAAATTTATAATATATTTTTAAACATTGATTAGTTATTAAGGAAGTACGTACATAAATAAATAATATGATAATTTAATTTTTGTTAAACAAAATAAAAATAAAAATATGTTAATTAGAAACTTAGAATTTTGTAAATTTAAATTGTAGATAGATTTCATGTTAGTCTTGAGAGGAAAGTGAAATTAATTTCACTTGTATATTTAAAAATAAATTGTTAGGCATGTATAACTATTTGAGAATAAAAATTTATTCATTGTATATATTTTGTATGATATTTAAGAATTAATTTTAATTGTTTAAATTTCAATTATGTTTATTTTTCATATTTTTGTTTGTTTCATTTTCCATTCTAATTTTTATTTTTTTCCTTAATTTTTTTTTTCAAATATAATAATTAAAAATATACTATTTTGGTTTGAACATTACATTGAACACATGTAATATATTAATTTATTTAATGAAATCAAGTTAACACTTCAAATATTTCAATGTTTTAGAAATATGAATTTAATAATTACAAGAAAATACAAGAAGATTGAGAATCCTAAAGAAAATCACAAGTTATATGAAATGTGATTTCAATCGGGATTTTGCGTCTGTTGACAAATTTTATAAGGGAATCCAATTAAGTAATTTGTGGATATTTTACAATACAATTAAGTCTTCTAAAATTTATAATATATTTTTAAAATTTGATTAGTTGTTAAGGAAGTACGTACATAAATAAATAATATGATAATTTAATTTATGTTAAACAAAATAAAAATAAAAATATGTTAATTAAAAACTTAGAATTTTGTAAATTTAAATTGTAGATAGATTTCATGTTAGTCTTGAGAGGAAAGTGAAATTAATTTCACTTGTATATTTAAAAATAAATTGTTAGGCATGTATAAATATTTGAGAATAAAAATTTATGCATTGTGTATATTTTGTATGATATTTAATAATTAAGTTTAATTGTTTAAATTTCAATTATGTTTATTTTTCATATTTTTGTTTGTTTTATTTTTCATTCTAATTTTCATTTTTTTTCCTTAATTGTTTTTTTCAAATATAATAATTAAAAATATACTATTTTGGTTTGAACATTACATTGAACACATGTAATATATTAATTTATTTAATGAAATCAAGTTAACACTTCAAATATTTCAAGGTTTTAGAAATATGAATTTAATAATTACAAGAGAATACAAGAAGATTGAGAATCCTAAAGAAAATCACAAGTTATATGAAATGTGATTTCAATCGGGATTTTGCGTCTGTTGACAAATTTTATAAGGGAATCCAATTAAGTAATTTGTGGATATTTTACAATACAATTAAGTCTTCTAAAATTTATAATATATTTTTAAACTTTGATTAGTTGTGAAGGAAGTACGTACATAAATAAATAATATGATAATTTAATTTATGTTAAACAAAATAAAAATAAAAATATGTTAATTAAAAACTTAGAATTTTGTAAATTTAAATTGTAGATAGATTTCATGTTAGTCTTGAGAGGAAAGTGAAATTAATTTCACTTGTATATTTAAAAATAAATTGTTAGGCATGTATAAATATTTGAGAATAAAAATTTATGCATTGTGTATATTTTGTATGATATTTAATAATTCAGTTTAATTGTTTAAATTTCAATTATGTTTATTTTTCATATTTTTGTTTGTTTCATTTTTCATTCTAATTTTCATTTTTTTTCCTTAATTGTTTTTTTTAAATATAATAATTAAAAATATACTATTTTGGTTTGAACATTTCATTGAACACATGACATTAATTTATTTAATAAAATCAAGTTAACACTTCAAATATTTCAAGTTTTTAGAAATACGAATTTAATAATTACAAAAAAATGCAAGAAGACTGAGAATCCTAGAGAAAAGAAAATCACAGGTTATATGAAATGTGATTTCAACCGGGATTTTGCGTCCGTTGACAAATTTTAGAAGGGAATCTAATTAAGTAATTTGTGAATATTTTACAATACAATTAAGTCTTTTAAAATTTATAATATATTTTTAAACTTTGATTAGTTGTTAAGAAAGTATGTACATAAATAAATAATAGGATAATATAATTTATGTTGAAGAAAATAAAAATAAAAATATGTTGATTAGAAACTTATAATTTTGTAAAAATACAAAAGTATATTTATTTCTGAAATTTCTCTCCACCAATTAAAATATTAATTATATATGATGAAATCTATGCTATATATAGATATATTTTTGATGAAAAGTTGAGGTTTATATTAATTAAACCTGGAGAGGGCCTTCCAAAGCCTAGCTTGTGTTGCATTGGCACGTTTACTTAGTAATTTCGTGCTATAATTAATTATAACATGCAATATTATAACTTGTCATGTAATATTTTATTAACATCCAACAACAACACATTTTTAATCAGAAACTCGAGGGTTCAATTTTATAACTTAATTTTTAGCTAAATTAATTTATAACTTGTCGTGTAATAATTTAATTTTTATATTACTAAATTTATAAGTTAGTATAATAAATTACTGGAGGATTATAAACACTGATTGTTTTTTTGAAAAACAGTCGGTGTTGCTTATCAGCACTAACGGTTTTTAAAAAAATAGTCGGTGTTAGTTTTATATCGACATTTTTAAAAATACCCAAAGAAAAAAATAAATTATTAAGAATAACAGAGTTGGAGCTAGAATTTTAAAAATGCCCTAACCGCCCTATTTTTCGGCAGTCTGGAATTAAAATTCCTGACCGCCCCATTTATCGGCGGTTAGGAATTTTTTTTTCTCTCATTTTTTCCTTATAAAAAGGATGCATCAGGCAGCAGAGGAAAGAGAGAAAGAGAGGAGGAGAAAGAGAAAGAGAAAGAGAGAAGGAGAAGGAAAAGGAGAAGAGAGAAGGAGAAGGAGAAGGAGAAGGAGAAGGAGCTGCTACAGGTACGTACTGTTCATTGTTTAAATATTTTTTTTTCTGTTCACGTACGGCTCATGTATGTATGCACCGTTCACATATGTATTTACTGTTCACGTACTGCTCATGTACGTATGTATTTACTGTTCATGTACTGCTCATGTACGTATTTACTGTTCACGTACTGCTCATGTACGTATTTACTGTTCATGTAATGTTGTAGTACGTATTCACTATTCACGTACTGCTCATGTATGTATTTACTATTCACGCACTGTTGTAGTACGTATTTACTGTTCACGTACTATTCAATTACGTATTTACTGTTCACATAATATTCATTTATGTATGTACTGTTGACCCAATTGGTAAGTACGTATTTACTGTTCACATACCATTAATTTAGGACTATTTAATACTGATGGCAACTGTATACAATTGGAACTAGTAAACTGACAAAATATTTACCATTCATTAATGTAGTTTATTGGCCATGTCTGTTGGAATTTTCGTACATTTTGGAGGAAAGTTCATAACTGACCAGTATGGGATACGTTACCCCAAACCTCCAGTAAATACACATTGGGTTGATGAAAATTTCTCATTTGAGGAGTTGCAAACGCTTATTTACGATTTGAGCGGCTATAATAGGAACCGTTATGAATTAGAAAATAATGGCCCGAGTGCTCCAAGGAGGAAGGTATGTCAGAATTGCACTGGGAGATGACGTGGCATTGAGAGGCCTGATCAACAGGACTGTGAGGTCCGGTGATAGTGGCTTTGAAGTTTTTGCATGCAGGATTCACAGAGGGTCAGGGTCTGAAAGTTCAGGCCAAAATTATATTGCAGAAAATTATCAACAAAATTCAGAACCACACACTCCTATATTCGTACCCGAACCAACACTAGAACCAGAAATATATAGTAATTCACCTCAATCTCCACATTTTATCCCACCCGGACTACAATCTCCACCTTTTATCCCACCTATATCCGTGTCGGGAGGTCCTTCATTCTTACCTGGGCCTGAACCAAATCCTTACCCGAAATCGCCACCAGTACAGGAGGATCCAAACGAGTCAGAATTTGAATTTATGAACGAGGTACCGGAGGAGAATCTACAAACTGGAGATGAATTGGGAGAAGAACACTGGGACGATAATGATGAGGAAGATGATCTCGATGAAGGAGAATACACACAGCCCTCTGTGAGGCATAATAGAAATATGCCATTAAGTGGCCGTTCTGAGACTCACCCATTCGTAAACTTCAATGACACATCTGCTTTTCGAGAAGCAGATATTTCTTACTACGGTCATCGGGTTGAATACAAGAGTGAGCTCGCAAAAGGCCAGTACTTCGAAAATAAAAAGCAGCTGACGAAAAAGATCAGAGAGCACCATGTTGACAAAAATCAGGAGATATATACTCACAGAAGTGACAAATCCCGGGTGGAAATTAGATGCAACACTCAGAATTGTCGTTTTATCCTGAAGTCAAGAGCAACAAATTATGGAGATACATGGATAATAACTGAGCAAGACACGCCTCACACATGCATGTCAGAGTTCACCAGGACTGACCATGCACAACTCACGGCATCAATCATCGCAGATATCATCAAGGATAGCATTAAGGAAGACCCCTGTATGAGCATCCGGAGTATGGAAAACTGCGTGAGGGTTAGATTTCGAACTATAACTCCGAAGTACAACCGACTTTGGAGAGGTCGTGAGATTGCAGTAGCCCAGCAATTCGGGAGTTAGGAGATATCGTACAATTTTATGAAACTATTGCTTATTGGGATATGTGATAAGAATTCTGGCTCGAGGCACCAATTTCTGACTAGTCCGAGCATCGATAAAAATACAGGACTGGTCAAGCAAGGTGTGCAGCAATTCAGGACCGTCGCATGGGCTTATGGACCATGAATCACCGCAGTTGATTACTTGAGACCGGTGATCAGTATAGATGCAACCTTCCTCTTTGGACGGTATGAGGGACGGCTTTTGATGGCCTGTGGCTATGATGCCGAGAACCAATTGCTGCCTCTAGTATTTGTAATTGTACATAAGGGGAATGAAGAGAATTGGAGTTTTTTTTCTTACAGTGGTTTAGAATTCATGTGCTTGGTGTTAATAGATTCGTATGCGTTATATCAGACCAACACAAGGCGATCAAAGCTGCTTTGAAACCCGAATACGGATGGGATGGGAATAATTTTGTGCACAGGTATTGTATCCAGCATGTTGCTGATAACCTGGTGCAGGCGTGCGGGAAGGACAAATGGTACGAAACCAGGTTCAAACAAGGAGCCAGGAAGAAGAAGCCAAGAAGGCTGAAAGAGATGTTCGAAGATTTTGCCATGGTATGTCTAATATTGTCTAAGTTATATCATTTTTGTTTCCTTAACATACATATTTCATCTAATTTTACTTTGTTCTATTGCAGCAAAATTTGAAGTGTAATGCTTTTTTAAAGAGAGTGGGCAACGTACGTCCTAATGATGTCATGGAGCCGTCAAATTATGAGAAAATCTTCCAGACCTGTGATGGAGGATATCGATTTGGTATCATGACAACAAATGGCTCTAAGTCCCTGAACGCTGTCTTTAAGGAGGCCCGAATGTTTCCCGTGGCTGCATTTATCGAGGAGACATTCTACAAGTGCAATAGGTGGTTTGTTCAGCGGCGGCAGGCAGCGATGGAGCACAGCACTGCTTCTAATCCTTTTTCCAAACGGGTACAAGATAAGCTTGCCAAACGGTGGGAGAAAGCTGTGAGTATGGATGTCATCTCATACTCACACGGCGAAGGTAAGTACGAAGTCATGGGCCCAGAGGAATATGTCCCAGTAGTCCAAACGCAGGATGGAACTATGTCCATTATTCATAGAAAGTTCAAGTATATCGCGACATTCGAACCTGATAGAGCAGTGGAATGTACATGCAGAGGTATCCAACTAACTGGAATTCCGTGCGCTCATGTGTTAGCGGTTTGTCGCCATAATAGCTAGTCCCCCGATCAATTTGTTGCCCGCTGGTACAGAATGGAGTACCTTCTGAGTACTTGGAATACCCTGTTTGTTCCTTACGGTAATCCTGAAGAATGGCCTACGACCACTACCCTAAAATACGAGACGAACAAAGATTGGATACGACATGGTAGGAGAAAACACATCCGTCAACCAATGACCATGGATGAAATGCAAGGTAGGCAAATATGGCACCGTCCTCGCCGTTCCACTACCGACAAGCAGATGCAAGATATGTAATATTGAACAATGATTATATTTTATTACATTTTCAATAACTTACTATGTAATTTATTGGGTCTGCAGATTCTCGTAACGCAGCAAATGCAGCTGAAAACGATCGAGTTATGGCAGAGGCAAGTGGATCGCAAGGGTCGAGGCGCAGCATAGCCAGAAGTTGTACCTTCCGTGAAAACGCAACTATGATGTTTAGGGAGGCAATGGGAGAAGTACTGACATGAGAAGAGGTGGTTGGGATGCAAGGGCGTTCAGGTACTACCCAGCGTAGAAGGAGCACATCTCAAGATGGAAGGAGGAGCACATGTCATGCAGGACCATCTGGTACAGCACACGAGGAAGGAGAAGCTTTGCAACCATCTAGGAGGAGCACATCTCAATTAGGAGGGAGGAGCACATATGGTGTAGGGCCATCTGGTACAGCAAACCAGCAAGAAGAAGCAGTGCAACCAGCTAGAAGAAGCACATCATCATGGGGATCTCGTGTGCTCAGGGGATTGAATTTTAGGATGAGTCGTACAACTAAGTAATTGCGATCTACGGTATTGTACTTAATGTTGTAGTATCTTAATGTTGAATATTATTAGTATTTCATTATGTTGCATGTAAAAAAAAATACTTACTATCTGTATTTCATTATGTTGCAGAATACCAGTATTTTAGCATGGCACCTAAAGCTGGAAAAAATAGAGGAATGATTGAAATCGAACGCGAAGAAAAAAGAAGTCTTATTAATAATTTTTGGACGGCTAGGGCCCACGCGTATCGAAATTTGGAAAGAATGGGTTTACCCAAAGATGAAGAATTTCTGAGCACTCTTGATCCAAGCATGAGAAGTCGCCTGATGGATGTCTGGGTAGACAGGGTCCCTCCACCTGGATGGGGACAGTGCCTCTTATGTCATGTGAAGGGAGATATGATCGATATATTTTTTTGTGTTAAATGTGGCACAGCTATTCACCCCAATTGTATGGATGCAGATCCTGTAAATGACGCTCGTCTCACTAGGTGGGAGTGTCCTGCGTCCGTCCGCCGGGCTGAGGAAAGGAAGGGAGCAAGTTTCTCAGCTCGTAAGCCTTAATATAGTTTGTATCGTTGTATTGTATTGTTTGATTACATGTTGTATTATTTTATGTGAATGTGTTGTATTAGTTTATGTTATGATTTATTCATATTTTAGTATTTCATGTTATGACTTATTAGCGTTCTAGTATGTAAATTTTTTTATTGTATTATTTTATGTTTGTTTTGTTGTTGAACATGATGAACGATAGCAACCGAGGTATCGAGCAAGGAGAATGTCACTGTAAATTTTGTTTTCTTAGAAAAAGATTTGGTCCGCAACCTATTGTTCATCCTCCCCTTTCAGACGATGACTTTGTTGAAAATTCATACGGATCTGGTAAGACGAGCACATCATCGGGAGTGACTAATCTGAAGCCAGCTGATAAGAAGTCAGCTGCTAAGAAATCGGCTTCTAAGAAATAGAATTTTAAATGCATTTGTTTAAAATTTACATTGTAAGATGATTTATTCTGATCCCAACTTTGCACACTCGTTTTCGGAGAAAATTATCTCCAAAAATCCTGAAAATTCAGCGACATGCATTCTTGATATTTTCGAACAGGACTGTAAAGTTTCATACCAAATCTCCGAACGGATCGTGAGATATAAACGCTCAAAAATAGCCCGAACTGATGACGTTTTTATTCCGATCCCAAATTTGCACACTCGTTTTCGGAGAAAATTATCTCCAAAAATCCTAAAAATTGAGCGACATGCATTCTTGATATTTTCGAATAGGACTGTAAAGTTTCATACCAAATCTCCGAATAGATCGTGAGATATAAGCGCTCAAAAATAGCCCGAACAGATAATGTTTTTTTTTTTAGTGTTCTTTTGTTTTTGGTTTAGTGTTTCTTTTAGTATTTTTTTGTTCTTAATTATGTAGTGTTTCTTTTAGTATTTTTTCTGTTGTATAAATACTACCATAAAACATAGCTAAACTCAAAACATAAATCATAATAAGCTACCAGCGTACATAATACATAATAAAACATAAAACACTACAAAGAAAACTATAAAAAAACTCTCTATCAACGATACTGCGAATCGGAATATCGGTCAGCTGGTCTGCCTCTGTTCTCTCTGGTGAAAACTCGATGCTAGTTATTCCACTGTACTTCTCCTTCCTGCGCCACACGAGCTGGTGTGATCTCGACCTCGGGCTCAGCCTCTCTGCTCATCGTGAGTGCTGTACCCCATGGATCATCGGCGGTGTGTGTAGCTGGCAGGGGGGTATGAAACAATGATAAGTCAGGCTGAGTCCCACTACCAGAGGCCTCCCAATCATGAGCCCTCGCTAGATACGGCTGATGCGGTGCCGGAGAAGCGACTGTATCCCACTGATCACCTGGAGCTAGATCTGCAAGGCTGAACTCTAAGCTCTGAGACTCATGCATAGACTGAATCTCCGGAGATCCAGCCTGGTGCTCAGGCTGTGTCAGAATGTAGGCAGGACCCTGCAAGGATACAAATAATTCAATAAATTTTAACTAACTAAATTTTAACTAACTTACTTTACTGAAAGAGAAAATTTTAACTAACTTGACATAAAATAAATAATACCGAACCTGGAGAAGACACGGACATCCATACTGGTCAAAATAGGCGTGCCAATTGGACATGCCCAGAACCCAACGGTGGTAGTCCCACTCTGGCTGGTCTGCAGGCTCTGGTGGCATATCAGCAGTCATAACAGGTGGCACGCCGGGCTCGTCCCTATGTACTCTGCGCCAATCGATGTCCTCTCCGGCGTCTCTGAGCATCGTGACTAGCTTGGCCTCGTGGTCGTGGCCCTCAATGCAAGGCGCAAAGTAGTTCAACATTGTGTGTCCAAAAGCCCTGAAGCCATGCTTTCCAAGATAAACGATTGAATACGCTCCACCTTTAATCGCTAGTAGCAACTAAAAAAATTTAAAATAAGAAACATTAGGAAAAAAGGTTAAAAAGGTGGTAAAAATGAGTTGTTTTAGGTGCATTACTTACATCGCGAGCACCTTTCCTGCCAGTGGGGGTATAACCATCATCTTCGAAGATCTTGGAGCGAAGATAATTGCCGTAATCTCCCTCAAGATACACGGATGCCATGCCGACCCGCAGGTACCAAGCCTGATATCTCAGTAGGGGAGACCCCTGGAGCTGCATCTCATAATCTCCCGACATCTGCCACAAGTTCCTCCTCATGCTCCCTGCTCTGTCGTAGTGCTCTAGGAAAGCCGTACTCTAATCTTTATCGGCGTGATTACCGTGGTACGTCCTGTAATTAATATGTTAGATGCAATTTAGTGTTTACAACAACTAATATTAAATACAAAATGCAAGAAAAACAAAACTTGTACGTACCCGTGTAGCCTCATGATGATAGATCTCGGGATGTCTGGATCTGCAGGGATGAGTGGAGGAAGTCCAAACTGACGGAGCACCCGGTTTGGATAGTGATGCTCCACTATCCAGAAGCAAATCAGCGGACCCCTGTAGAGCCACATCTCCTCATCATCTGATACAATTTGTGGCAGCCTCCCCTCATCGTATGACTCAGCGTATGGAGTCCATCTCACCAGCGTGTCACCCAGACTCTGCAACTGACCACGGACCAACCTGATGCCTGCTGGCTTTCCGTGAGGCGCGTCCACGTAGCGGTGATCCCCGTACCATTTCTTGCCAAATGCCGGGTGATATGCATCATCGGGCTCTCCCGAATATAGCGACTCATTCTGCACGGGAACCGCCACTGGTATGCGCGACCATGGCCAATGCTGCAGTAGAAGTGTCGGCCCGTACATCTTCTTACTTTTAGGCTGCAATTTAAAGAATATTAGACGTTGGAACAAGTTAAAATTTTAAAATAAGACAACAATAACATACTGACCTTGCAAGCATGACACAAGTTGGAGTAAAGATGTGCTAGGACGGCCCCATCCCAGTTGTACCTTCTTGACGACTCAAGGTCTCGCAATAGCTCCAGATACATAATCGGAATGGCATCACCGCTCGAATCAGGGAACATGACAGAACCAAATAGGTTCATCACGAAAGCCCGTGTGTATCTGAAATATCGAAATTAGGGACCAACTCATTTTTTGCAATGAGATAAAGTACAAAATAAATAAATAAATAAATATATATATATATATATATATATATATATATATATATATAATGGTTTGTATAAGTACCTCTCAATGTCATGCTGCGTGGATCGCCAATGCAGACCTCGATCGGCGAATAGAGCTCGCAGCGCCGTCTTCTTCAAATGAAATCTCGATCTCCCACCATTATCACGTATATCTGGCTCTGCTCCTAACAGCTCTGCGAGGCTGGCATTAATCATGTTCTCATCAGTGGGGTCAGATATGCCACCGATGGGCACGCCCTGGATAGGCAAACCCCAAAGGACACTCACGTCATGGAGAGTCACTGTCATCTCTCCGAACGGTAAATGGAATGTGTGTGTCTCGGGGCGCCATTGCTCCACTAGTCCCTGAATGAGGGACGCATTAATGGCCTTGCTCTCCGTCTCTAATATATCGACCAAATGGTACAACCCCAGATTTTGTAGATACGAGTACATCAGAGAGTAGTACTCCATGCCATAAATCCGACACTTGCTTTCTAGAGACTCCTGACTCTGCATTGAAAAAAAAAGAAACAACATAAAAATATGAAAATATGATAACTCTAAAAAATTTAAACGTAAAAAAAAGGAAAAAATAAAGTAATCACGTACCTCTCGGGATGCTAGTGAGACTCGATGCTCACTGTGAGGTATCCATAATAATGGACTGAAATGCTCCGTGCTATCCATGGGAATGGGCTCATCAATAGGGTCGGGTGGTGGTCTCCTAGGACGTCCCCTAGCCATCCTACGTTTGGAAAAAAATTTAGACATGATATAATTGGCTAAAATAAGCTCATTCCGGTGAAAATATGATAAAATAAGCTAATTGAGGTAAAAAAATACAAAACTACGCTAGTAAGAATAAAAAATATTATTCGGTCAAAATATGAAGACCCAAGCAAAAATATACTAAATATGCTACAATACACTAATTTTGGTAAAAATATGCTACAATGAGTTAAAATGAAAAAAATATGTTATTCGGCTAAAATATGCTAAAACCAGCGAAAATATACTAAAATAACATAATTGCGGTAAAAATAGGCTAAATTACGTTAATATGAAAAAATGTTATTCTGACAAAATATACTAAAATATGCTAAAATACAATAATTACGGTAAAATGTGCTAAAATACGTTAATTATGACAAAAATATACTCAAATATACGCTAATTTCGGTAAAAATATGCTACAATGCGTTAAAATGAAAAAAATATGTTATTTGGCTAAAATATGCTAAAACCAGCGAAAATAAACTAAAATAACATAATTGCGGTAAAAATAGGCTAAATTACGTTAATGTGAAAAAAGGTTATTCTGACAAAATATACTAAAATATGCTAAAATACAATAATTACGGTAAAATGTGCTAAAATACGTTAATTATGATAAAAATATACTCAAATATGCTACAATACGCTAATTTCGGTAAAAATATGCTACAATTCATTAAAATGAAAAAAATATGTTATTCGGCTAAAATATGCTAAAACCAGAGAAAATATACTAAAATAACATAATTGCGGTAAAAATAGGCTAAATTACGTTAATATGAAAAAATGTTATTCTGACAAAATATACTAAAATATGCTAAAATACAATAATTACGGTTAAATGTGCTAAAATACGTTACTTATTGCAAAAATATACTCAAATATGCTACAATACGCTGATTTCGGTAAAAATATGCTATAATGCGTTAAAATGAAAAAAATATGTTATTCGGCTAAAATATGCTAAAATAAGCGAAAATATACTAAAATAACATAATTACGGTAAAAATAGGCTAAATTACGTTAATTACGGCAAAAATATACTAAATTTGTTAAAATATGCTAATTACGGTCAAATTATGCTAAAATACGCTAATTACAGTCAAAATTTTGGACTAAAAATTTCAAAATGAAATTAAAACTACATTTGGTACCTCAATTATCATTAATTATAACTAAATTTGGTACCTACATTAACACTAATTACTAATAAATTCGATACTTTAATTAATTAACCCTAATTAATACTAATTACGGTCAAATTTTGGACTAAATAATTCAAAATAAAATTAAAACTAACTTTGGTACCATAATTATCACTAATTTTAAATATTTTTGGTACCTACATTGACGCTAATTACCACTAAATTGGTACCGTAATTAAATAATCATAATTATAACTAATTAGCACTAACTAACTTAATTTGACTAATCTATAATTTTTTTACACTACAAATGAAATTTCAAAAATATATAGGGACTTACTTGCAAATTGGGAGAAGAGAGAAGAAGAGAGGAGAAAAAAGAGAAGAAATTCAGGTGGGGAGGAGAGAGAGTGAGATCTTTGAGAAAATGAATTATGAGGAGAGAGAAATAGCTGTTGGGGGGTATTTATAGGCCCAGATCGCCGATAAATGGGGCGGTCAAGAATTTTAATTACGGACCGCCAAAAAATGGGGCGGTTAGGGCATTTTTAAAATTCCAGCTCTAACTCTGTTATTCTTAATAATTTGTTTTTTTCTTTGAGTATTTTTAAAAATGTCGGGTTTTATACGTACCAACTGACTACTTTTTTTTATATTTGGAGCCGTCCGTGATTTTTGATCAGTGATTTTTGATGAGCACCGTTGTGAATTTTATTTCGCGGGTTTGTAACTCAAAATTTCGATCAGCTGAAGCAATTCCCTCTGTGCAAAACAAAAATCTTGATCTGCTACCCCAAAATCCTCCCAACCCTCCGACCCAAACCCTTCATGGCCTCCTCTCCTCTCCTTTCCGATCACCTCTAGACCAAAACCCTTCTCGCCTCTCCGCCTCTTTGCCTCGACCTTACTCCTGCCTCTCCGCCTCTTCGACCTTACGGCTGCGCCTCGAATTTACTCCTGCCTCTCAGCCTCGACCTTACGCCTCTCCTGCCTTTGCCACTATGTCTTTTTGGCCTCCGCGACTCCGCACGGATCGTCGATCGCGACCCTTATCTAAAGATGTTATCCTTTAATTTGTGAAAAGAAATCTTTATTGGGTGTCTGATGAATCTTTTTTTTTTTTTGTTTTTTTTGTAGTATTTTGAGAAGATGATAAAAAGATATAATGACTGTAAAATATTTCTACAATTCAAAAATGTTTTTGCACTTCAAATTATGAGATACAATTTGGAGCCTCCCGAGATAGTAACAATTAATATTTTGATAGTTATTTGTATTTCCTTGATCTGCTTCTACCTTAGGCTCAACCAAAAAATCCAGTATTACATAGCCTGGTACTGGTACTGGTACTAGTACTGTTATTGGTACTAGTACGTATAAAACCAAACAATCAGGTGACATATGGATTTAGAGCAAAACTATGAGGAGAATTTCTCTTTGTAAGTAGAAGTGTCAGGTCTAAGTTGATTTTTTATTTATTTAGATTTAGCTAAAAGTGCTATCTTTACGACTTATATTTTTCAATGAAAAATTACTTTGTAAATGTAGAGGTTGGTCCGTTTAACAGCAAAGCACCCAGAGTACACAAGGAATTATGTCTTTCCATCTGATAAGGAGGTTCCCATTTCTCTCTCTCTATTGATTGGTCTCTGGTTTATTTTATTTCAATTTGCATGCTCATTTTTGTTGCTAATAAATGTGCTTCCTTTGCATGTGTAGGGGTGGGGATTTATAACAGTGGGAAATGTACCTGAAAAAATGGACTCAGAATCCATGATTGCTATTCGTTGTGAAACAGTACTTTGTACATATGGTACTGAAGCACTGGTACGGGTTTGTGCTG
>CAXKVR010000782.1:0-28362 GCA_964058845.1 Carex sylvatica
AAAAAGGCATAATATTTTAGAAATCAATCAGCGGGAGAGCCTTGTTCTCTGATACCACTGTTGGGTTTTCGCTGTCTTAGGTGCAGAAAAAGATCGTAAAACAAATTTTTTTACGTCTAACCTAAACCTAGGATCTATCTCCATGATTGATTTCTAAAATTAAACTTATTTAACAATTAAATAAATCATAACATTATACCTTGGTTTCAAATTCTAATTGGAATTGCTGACGGCTTTGCCTCGCTGCTGCTTCTCCTCCTCCTTGGACAATAGCACCAGACGTCTAGTGCTATATAGGTGGAAACTAAGAATGGTATGCTCTTCTCTAACCCCCTCTACCCCTTTATATAGGTGTAGTATGGAGATTTTGAGAGGGAGAAGTCAATTTGGTTTTGGCTTTGTGGTGAAAAGACCAAAATGCCCTCTAAGCATTTACATATATGCCCAAAATGAATAGTTCTGGGTCCAAAAAGGCCCAGAAAGGTCCATCAAGAATGGTTATTGGGTTTGGATATTTTGGGCTTTGATTTGGGCCCAATGTGAATAGTATCATGGCCCAGAAAGGCCCATAATGAATAATGCAAGGCCCAGAATGAATAATATCAGACCTAGGCTTTTGGGCTTTCTTAATTATATTCTAAATATAATTAAGGCCCAAATGTACTAATTCATATGTATATATAATTGTTCTTAACAATTATATATTCTTTGCCACTACGGTTGTAATAACTTTTACACAGCGTGTCATACACACTTGCAATTTTAAACTGTTTAAGATTATCATCTCTATGATATTTCTATATTAATTATAACATTTATAATTAATGTTTTGCCATCTTATTTATTAATTATAACTATTTATAATTAATAATAAGATTATCTGATCCCGTTCCTATGCGGTGTGACCCAGTATAATCTGTGTTATGTTGGCAGTAGAGTTAAAACCTCTACAGATAGTTGGCACCTGGCAGTGCACTGTGACCCCCAATTACACAGATGATGTTGTCCAGTACAATATCATGATTCTGCAGTAAACTTATTAATTTACTTGTGTTAATTCTTTCATCTCATAACAACAGATCAGGTTCAGGGTAGGTATGTGTCATCCCTGCAAACCAAATCTTTTCTTGATCTTGAGTGGATTATTTTATATGATTAATCTCTATTAATAATACCGTATAATCCCACTCCTATCAAGGGGCCCAGTGTTGCTATCACTCGTATAATAATACGAGGGACGATAGTATTTTTGGTGAGCGTCTCTTCCTCCGCACAAGTCATGCATACTGAAATGTTACTTTTATAACTCATTTTTACGGATAGCGTTTGATAACATTTACAAATACACATTTCTCATGTAGGAAAGATCACACCTCATACTGTAGAACATAACACGAATGAAACTGTTAATGACACAAACACATTACCATATATCGTTTCATTCTGGGTCAGTCAAATACCATGTTCTTAACATGTATCTATGTGATTAAATGACAACTCTTTGTCTATGGTCTGTGAAACATAACCATAATTTAATCTACATACTAACCTTATAATGGTAAATTAGTGTTCCTGCTAATTACCTTGGTTAGTGACTATTTAGAGTATTTATCATCTGTATTATGAAGTTTCACAATTTCAGTTCTTAACCTACCATGATTCATAAAAGCAATAAAACTCTTGGAACAAAATGATAATGATTGACTTATAGATTACTACCCTAGCACGATGAACAGAACACCCCTATATATAATTACCAACCAGCTGAAGTAAACATCTCATTTTATTATATTTTTTTCAAACAAAGAAGCATTTTTTTTGTTTTTAACATGATCGTAACTACTATTCTTCTTCAAAAATGAAAAGGGAAAAAATTATCACAATAAGATACCAACTGGTTGGTAATTATATATAAATTCAGTTCGGTTCTATTCTATAAACCGAATTATAACTTTGGTTCAACCGAACCGATCCGATGAACACCCCTATATATAATTTCCAACCAGCTGAAGTAAATGTCTTCTTTTATTATTATTTTTTTCAAACAAAGAAACATTTTTTTTTTTTTTTTTAAACATGAACATAACTACTATTCTTTCTCAAAAATGAAAAGGGAAAAAATTATCACAATAAGATACCAAGTGAAAAGGTCTCTTAATTTCATGAAAAGGCAACATATCCTTCTGTACTAAAAAAACAAAAAACAATTGTTCAGAAACTTCCAAATATATTAATATAGTAAAATAAATTTTATAAAATAAAAAAAATTAGCATCAATGGAAGGTCAACTGTTTGCTTCTATAAATAAAAATAAAATGATTAGCGCAGAATCCAAGGTGCAATCTATTATCTGATCTAGGATCCTGTTTCCTCTGTTTATATTTTCTGTGGCACATGTGCAGTTCTATTGATATAACGGGTAATAGTTTTCTCTATTTATAACCCTCTACACTAAATAAGAAAAGGATCACCACAAGCGGGACTAGAAGTAGTCATTCATTAGTTGCGCCATCTTCAGTTCACTTACAAGTTACAAGTGAGGCACTGACCAGTGAAATTCGCTTTCATATATTTTTAGGAATTCCAAGTATACATGTGAAATATCCTCTTTTGGCGTGAATGCATCTTTTTAGTATAAAAATATATGAAATTTCTGCATCGATCGAATATTATTTTTGTCATTTTTCCGGTTCTTTGAAAACTGTTTATTCTTTTCAGAAAATAAAATTTGCAATTTCTGTAATTTCAAAAGTATAATTACTGTACATGGAAAAAAAATGAAGACTATGTAAAAGAGGGAGACAATAATTCATACATTTTATAGGTAATAAATAAGAAAACCATCTTTATTGCAATCAACAGCTTTAGTTCAGAATCAGGTAATCAGATCTCTACATTTTCTGAAGTATATAAAACATTGGAATTGTGCAACAAATATAACATTTCATGGGGTAAATCTGCAAAAAGGTTATTTTAAAACAACCTCTGCACATTCAATTCTAGATTCACGTTTTTGAGGGGCAAAGTCAACAGTCATGAATGAACCTCTTCCTCTTTATATAGTACTGAACCAGTACCAGGTTACCGGTAAAACTTCTCTCTCCTTCCCCTCCCCCCTCCTATGGCGTCGCCACTTCTCTCCAATTCCCCTCCTGTCCCCTCCTTCTATCCCCATTACCTTCCCCTCCTCCTCCTGTTACTTACTTTTTTATGTTTCCTCCCCTCCGCTACCCCCGGTCCTCTCACCTCCCTCTGCAACCGTCCCCTCCCCTTACCCTCCTCTACCCTACCTTCCCCTTCCTTTCCACCCCTTTACTTCACCATCTCCTCCGGATCCTTCTCCGGTGGCAATCCCCTCTTCTCCCTCTCTCCTCCTCCCTCTCGCCCCAACTCCTTCTCCTTCCTCACCAAATCCTCCTACCACACTGACTCTCCCGGCTTGATTCGCCTCGTCGGAACCCTAATCCTACGTGGAACCCATTCCGCCTCCACCAACCGATCCCTCCTCCACCTCCACCGTGTCCGCCCCCGTCTCCCGATACGCCCGCGCTATGCGTCAGTTTCATTCGATTTAGATGGGTTCTGGTCTGAGTCAGATTCGGTTCTCTGCATGTACGGACCTGGTATCATACTCTCTTCTCGAGGTAATACTATTCATTCCAATGGGGTTTTCAAGCTGAATTTTTCCAAAAGTTCCAATCTTTCTTCTCCTTTTGTGATGGGTACACTTGAAAGCTCCGAGGAACCCGCAAACCCGAACCATTTCAACCCGGTAGCTCTTGTTTCTTTCGCTGAGAGAAATTACCAGTACACGAAAACATCCCTTGCTGAGAGTCAGTGTGGTGTTCTGAGTATTAAGGAGGAATTGCGGGGTTTAGATGGTAAATTTTCATGTGAACAATTGCGGGGCATGTTGGAAGGGAGTTTCCAATTGGATTATGGGAAAGATTGTTTAAACGGGCATTGTAGCCCGATAAGAGGTACACTTGGGTTTGATCAAGATTACATGTTTTCAAATCAACTTGATTGCAGTGATGATGGTAAGGTGCATATGTATTTGGTTTTCACAAATGAAAGCCGGTCAATTTCCCGTAGTTTCACGTTTGGTGATAAGGGGTTGGTTGTTGAAGGTTTGTGGGATGGAGATAGAAACAAATTGTGTTTAGTTGGTTGCAATGTGGTGATTTCTAATGAAGGTTCTAGAACTAATCTCTCTACGGGTGACTGTTCTTTCGGCTTGAGTGTTTGGTTTCCTTCAGTTTTGTCGATAAAAAGTAGGAGTGTTGCAGTGGGGCGTATTTGGGAAGGTAAAGGGAACAATTCTAGTGTGATTCAATTTGGCACCACTGCTAATTACATGAGCAATCTTGTCAAGTTGAAGTACAATTACACCAAATTTGATGTTGTTAGGGGGCTTTGTGCAAAGGTTCTTCAAGGGAAAAAAAGGAAAGGGAATTTCCCCGATGGAAAATCTTTTAGGGATATGAGGTTTAGATTTGATGTGAAGAGTAAAAAGGGAAGTGGTAAATTTGGAATTGCTTCTCCAATTTCACTTGGGGGCAGTTTTTACGCCGCTCTTGATTTGGTTGATAATGTAACATATTTAGGCTCTGACACTGGTAATTTAAATATGTCATACAAAATCGAATATAACCTTGGTAAAGATTCAAAGATGCAAATGAAGTTATCAGCCGAAGGGATCTACAACCCCAAATATGGTACACTTTGCTTGGTCGGTTGCCGATATGTTGGTTCATCCGATGCTGCTCGACAAGCTATGGTTAATGATTCCATGGATTGTGAAATATTTATAAACATGCAACTCGGCTCCTTGCATGGCAAACCATCAGAGCATGTCAAAGGTACAATCAAGAGTTTAAGAGCTAAATCAGACCCCTTGTTTTTTGATACTGTGGAAATTACATCTCGTGGTATTTATTTTGAACAAGCAGCTGACTCAATTTGGAGAATGGATATGGAAATAACCATGGTTCTCATCTCCTTGACCTTGACATGTATATTTGTAGGGTTACAGTTGTACCACTTTAAGAAAAACCCTAATGTTCTCCCCTCCATTTCAATTCTCATGCTTGTTATCTTAGTTCTAGGCAACATGATTCCTTTAGTGCTGAATTTCGATGCACAATTTGTAATGAGACGAAGCAAGCAGAACATTCTTGTGTGGAGCGGGGGTTGGCTGGAGGTGAATGAGGTCATAATTCGGGTCGTGACCATGATCAACTTTTTGTTACAGCTGCGCCTTTTACAAGTGGCATGGGGTGCTAGGTCGTCTGACGCACCTAAAACAGGTTCATGGGTTCATGAGAAAAAAATCATTTGGGTTTGTCTCCCGTTGTACCTATTTGGCGCTCTTATTGCATGGTTAGTTCACACTATAAACAAAAATGGCCAGCATACCCTTTGGGATGATTTGAGTTCCTACGCAGGTTTAATACTTGACGGGTTCTTATTACCTCAAGTTATTTTCAACGTATTTTTGGATTTGAAAGAGAAAGCCCTAGCTCATTCTTTCTACATCGGGTTTACTCTTGTTAGAGCATTACCGCATGTGTATGATGCATACAGGTCGAAGCAATACATGCCTTTTGTAAAATCATCTTATATCTATGCAAGCCCGAATGACGATATATACTCTCTTGCCTGGGATATAGTTGTACCTTTAGGAGGGGTTATACTTTCTATTATTGTGTTTCTTCAGCAACGATTCGGTGGTTCTTTCTTTCTCCCTCTAAGCATGAGAAAGTCGAGTGAGTATGAGATGGTACCAGTATCTAGTAACTCTTAGATTTTTTTTTTTTCCTTTTCATTTTTGTGCTTTAGAGAAAATAATTATGAGATAGTTGTGGGTTTCTATGGGTATATACTTGATTGTTCACACGTGTTTGAATGGAATATTTTTATTGGGGAAAATTGTAAGGCGTCATTATTATTTATTTATTTATTTTGCAAATTTAATGGTTCGCGATGTTTATTTTCCGAATTATAATATTGTTTTCGAGTGTACATGACTATTGTTGAAGGCTTGAAGCCCCATGATGATGCATTTTATAGCATAACAGACAAATTGGGAAATTAGAGATTGATTAATTTCCAAATTAATATCAACCAGGAATGACACATCAGCATTGTAACCATATAATTTACTCGTAAAATTTCAAAATTATTTATTATAATTTGTAGGATATTAATAAACTTGCAAATGTTACAAGTAAAAGAAACGATTACTATCTCATTTATAGAAATAATTATACTATTTTTTTTAGCATGAATAATAGTCACTATACATCAAATAAAATTTTAAGAAACTCCTAATTTATGACGCTAGATACCAAATTGAAAAAGAGAGGCTTAAATGCCTCCATTTTCATGCCTCTCTATCATAGGCCATTCAAAATATTAAAACACATATTAACGCATATGATAAATTAAATGTTTAAAGTTTAAACAAAATTTAACTTTTTGTTCACTATATTTTTACGATATTCTGAAAATTACGGGCCGTTAAGACATGAAGGCCCACGATGAATAAAACAAAAGCCTTGTTGCATGTCCCCCAGGCCCATAATAATTATCTCTTACAAAAGAAAATTGAAATCACGGCTCGGTTACACATGTTCCTTCACCCTTCCCAATAAATGTTGTTGATCAGAGTAGATTTCATTAAATGGCGCCCTTGATCAAATTTTAGATTATTACGGCACCTTTTCAAAAATGGCGCCTTTCTTCAAATTTATTGCCGTTGGCGTCACGTTGTTAGAAATGACGCCCTTGATTGAATTATTGCACTTTTCATGACGCCATTGGTCAGCACTCAGCAATATAGTAAGAAGGAATAGCCTAAATCATAATGTAACTTTTAGGCATCAAAAAAATGGCAGCAATAACTAAATTTAAAAAATAATGTCATGCTTTAAACCACCAAAATTCATATCAAACAAGGAATAGTCTAAATCATAATATAATTTTAGGCATAATCAAATATAAATAATTTAGACCAGCTTAAGTTGAAATAACTAACTTTGATCTCATTAGCTTTAATCCACAACTAAACACCACCTTAGCGAGCTTAAGTTGAAATAACTAACTTTGATCTCATTAGCTTTAATCCACAACTAAACACCACCTTAGCGAGTCGGGAAAAGGGCAAAGAAGAATCCCCACATGATTATTATTATTTATCTGAGATGATAGAATCTATTCGGCTAGTATGAACGTTGTAATATTCCATAATAACCAAGGTTCTAAATAGCAATTATAGCCCTATAATTTTTAAGATCTGAAAAAGCTATAACGCAACCATAGCTAGCTATTTAGATCATTATAAAAGAAAAATAGATAATAGCATTATAGTTTTTGAAGTCCAAAAAAAGCTAAATATGCAATAGAACCTGATAATTCAATAGAACTAAATATGCAATATGCAATATTGAATATACATAGCTGTACTCTGATTAGTTTGGCATTGATTTGTGAGTTTGTCGCCATGAATCTATACATGTGATACTCCTATGCGGCTTCTAGAAATGTAGAATCAGAATGAAACAATGTTATTGTTTTCAAAAACATATCGGATATAGCCTCACCTTTTAAAAGAGTAATTGTGCTAAATATAATCTATATAAAAATGAAAAGGAAACAAAATGAAAGAAAGACAGGCAAAACATCAAATATTCTGAAGACATTTATCATATTTTCTTTATGAAGCTCTAAAAGCAAACAAATACAAATGCGTATTTATCACCGTCTCATGTACACCTCTGTCACTGTAGCAAGATGCAAGAATTCACTCTAGGTAAATCTGGGTTTTGCTCTGCCAAATTAAAAGAAAGATAAGAGAATGGTTTTTAGCCCAGTGAGTAAACCAAGGACACAAGTGGCAAAGTTGAGCCATCATAGAATTTAAAAAGGCATAATGTTTGGTTTGCTTCTATTATTCATGAACACATTCGAATCTTTCATATACACAACTAAAATGTACAATTGAGTTGTCTTTGTAATACAAGGAGAGTATCAGTAATACACCACATTAGTTGGATTTGATTGATTGATTGATTTATTTGTGACCTAATCAGGCATCTTATTGCATTTTCTGCATGAAGCAAGACCTCATCAAATTTTATAGTAACCTCAAAAAGTTACCATAATACCCTATTCATGTGATGAACAACATAAAATTAAGAAAACTTATAGGTTTAAGTAATATCTTTTACCATGAGCACTAAGAGGGAAAACTAGGGCTTGGGGCATTGGGTTAGCTCATCACTGAACATGTGATGAAGAAGTTTGTCAACCATTGTACTTCTAGCTCTGACATAGCACAACAAAACCAGTTGTTAAAATCCATGCAGTTTTAAATTATTGTAGAAATTTCTGTTGAAACCATCTTAAACCTGTAAGCCATATTTTCTCAAAATATACACAACATGTGATTACAGTCTATACTTATTAAATCATGTACAATTGAAAAGTGTTTCTTGATATCTCTATATTCCTTGCCAGCACAATATGCCGAATAATAGCCCACAGCCATTTCTCTACAAGAAATAATATTGGCCAAGGGTAGTTTGGACCTTTTTATGATAAGGGAAGATTGTATAGCTATTCGGGGTCATGGACTCATGGTGTATGTGTTTATTTTTTTCCTGTTTGGGGTGGGGTGGGGAGCGGGTGAATGTTTCAGCCATGAGATTTATGGGATCTGTAATTGTAAGAGAACACCCAGAACTTCCAAAGCTAACCTTGCTATAAATATCTGACAAAGACCAACCCTCGTGATATAAAACCCGTCTGGTCAGTGGTACAATGGTCACAACATTACTAGATTCCTTATACACTAAAATAATATAAAGAGAATGGTTAAAAATATTACCTAGCCGCCCTTCTTCGACTTGGCCGGGTGTCCTGGGTGTCCTGCAACAAGAAGACGTCTTTGTACAGTATGCATACATTTAATTATAACAAGGGGTTTTCTTGCACTTGCATGCAAACATATTATTCAACTTATAATGTTGCGCAATTGGTTTAGTCTTGGTCTAATATATGTGTCAACTTGTACCAAACAACATCCAACACCCACTTAACAAACATGGGTTTTGGTTTTCAACTAAATACTACTTGAAGTAAGGTTCTCATTCAGTGCTACTAGCCACTTATCTTAAAATTTGCCTGATTTCCATTTTATTTATTTAATTTTTTGGATATGACTAAGTTTCAATTAAAAAAAAACACAAAACTGAACACAAATCAAACCTCGACACAATCTTCAGGTGTTTTCTCGATGTCTATTTCAGCAAAGAAGGCCTCCAACACAAATGCAAGGATCTACAAATATGATTTGCCATATATTAGTAAACAAAATTGAAGTAATGTAAGATCTGAAGGAGGCAAATCCAAGATATACATAAACTTCTTGTATTGACCTATTAGTACAGGGGTCAACAAATTGTCACCCCCTCTTTTCTGTTTCTATTTGCAGCTCTTAAATTAGGAAGTCAAGCTAAAAGATCAGCTTCAAAAATTCTAATTGGTGATGACACCGTTGTGTTTCCTTACCGGTCAAGATTACAATATTGAGATAGTAATGATATCCTTTTTGCAATGAAAAGTTATATATTAGTTGTCACAAAGAATTACCAGGTTAAGTAGAAGCAAGGTTGTCACCAGGTAAAAGCTGATAAAATATACAAGAGTCCAACTGGTTCCAGTCAATTCTGCATAGCTCTAGAAGTGGAAGGAGAAATGTTAGCACCTCATTACATTAGTAGTGTAAAAGATCTAGCAAAGCCGACAGCAGGACAAATATGCGTAACCCAATTAATTTTCATTTAGAACACTAAATATAAGTTTAAGCAACATGTACCAGTCTGTTTAAGCATAGTAACAGAATTTGTATCTCATTATTTGGAAGAGTGAAAATTTCATGATTAAAAAAAACTTGTAGTTTCGGCAAAATATACGATATAATATTGTTTCCAATATGTAACCAGAGAGCTAAAATATGTATATGTATCATGGGATTTTAAAATGGGTGCTTGAAGTACTTTATCTGCCCATTCATCTTTCGTCATTTTTGATGCTTTATCTCCTATAATTATTACAAGATAGATAACATAGGCTCCGCCCACTAAGACATTATCATTCATGCGTCTTACATGATTATAACTCATTTCCCAATAAATCGCATTCAATTCAAGACTGAATTATGAGGACCAAAAAAATGCTGATTAATCTGATTACCACATCTGTTGACAGCTAGACAAAATATGTATAACATGTACCTCCATCCATACTTGCCAATTTCCCATCACAACCAAGTTGAAGAGTGTCACCATACCATTTGGGTAGTCATTGAAATTAAACAGAACATAACTAAATTTTGTCAAGAGAAAACTTTGAAACAGTAATGTCAACATAAGCCCTTAAAATATACAAGTAGGTGTGATCATTTAAGTCTCAAATTGTAGTGAAGTAATTGGACAAAAAAATGAATCCATTTGCAAATATTTTATATATAGAACTTCTTTTCACTCAAACACACTAGCAATTGGCAAATTTGAATAGTAATAATATAAGGCTGAAATTGCAAATTTGAATGTTCTTTGTAATTTTGTGCAAAGTTCTTTCTCCATCACCAAGAGCACTATAACAGATCATGAACATTAAACCCATAGTTGAGAAAAGGATACTCGTTGTCGTAAAGCTCAGTGTCTTGCAATTTTGGGTTTTGTGAGTTTACAATTCCACCAAACAGCTGTAAAGACAAAAAAAAAATAACACAATATCATTGAAAAGGGAGAAAAAAGATTGGATGATTGTTTAAACCAAAGACACTCCACTTCATATGAGCACGGATACCGAGAGGAACCAAATGGATGAAATAATGGTGGCTATTTAGGTGTGATATCAATATAGACTAATTTCCATCTAGTCTACTGAAAGCTACACAAAAAGACTAAATCTAAGTGTACCTGTAAACCTAGCGAACAATAAAAGCAAAGAACACAAAATATCATCCCAAGATAAGGTGCCAAGCTTGGAATCAAATTCAAGAATGTTGCTACAAATGCTCTGAATCGCTTGACTTGCAACAATAGCCTTATTAGCCTCAACATCCGTGCAATTAGAAGATATCGAATCCTAAATGAACAGAGAAACTCCTAATGTTAGTCTAGTGTTGGATTCCTGAGGTATAATATTTAGTAATATTCATCTTCATTCATATCTATGTTGTAGTTGGTCTGTTACATTAATAGTGATAATCAACTCAAAACGATAGTTATATGGAGGTTTCAACCTCTTGCTTTATATCTTTGAGAGAGAAATTAGTTATGTGAAAATTCGTTTGATATATCTTTTTTAGCTGATAATGCAAATTATGTACCATATAATGCAAAAGACAAGGCATTACCATTCTCCATTTGAAAGGAACGAAAGCTTCGAAGGAAAAGCGAAAGTCAAGGTCTCTCCAATAACTACACCAGAAATACTTTCATCAAAACCGGCTAAATTTTCAAAAATAACCAGTAAAATTTTCACACTAAATGAACATTAGAGCTTACAAATCGTCCAGGTTATGATGAAGTCAAATTTGTTTTGACCCTCCATCCAGTAAGCATCAAACCCTAATGAGAAAATCTTCAAAGCCATCTCAACAACATACACCCAACCTGCATTTGTCCAAGAAATTTTAGTATTTATTAATCAGATATAGACAAGCAGGCTACTGCATGCTGCATTTGGACCAGAAATGTACACCATGGCAGCATTTTAAGCTCAGAGAACCTTATATAATGACATGGCAACCAAATATTTCAAGGACTTGGGGAGACAGGCAAGGGGGAAAGGAGGGGAGAGAGAGACTTTATGTTTTTTCAGTTCTTTTTTTTTTTAAGGTTATGCAGTTTTCTGTTGACTGAGAGATGTACTCAGCATAGGTGACAATAGAAACTGCTGTAAACTAAATTTCTAATTTTTAATACAAAATTGCATGGCAGCTACTGCCAACATTTCAAAGAGAGAGAGAGAGAGAGAGATTTACCAAGGAAAAACTCAATCTTTTGCCAAACCTTCTGTCCAGAGCTGTTCGTAATATCAAGCTGAAATATTGAGAAAGCAAGTGAGAACATGTTACGTTAATAGAAGTAACAATTAAACAGCTAGATAGAGGAATGTTCATACCGTAGTCTCAATGACAACAGCTATGAGATTGAGAAGAAGCACTAATGCTACACAATACTCAAAATAGCGGCTTCTCACAAAACTTTTTAGCTTCTCACATGGGGATGAGCGGTAAAAAGCTGGATATCTCTCTAAGAAGGGAGGCTTCAAACATAGTCAAAACATTAGTTCAGACAGGACTCCAAAATTGGTACAACAAATAAGATAATTTTCAGGGTCTGCAGTTTATTTTCCAAAAAAGAAAAAATGAAAGGATATAATGTAATGAATTTTCTCACTAGTACTAAAGAAAAATGTGCAATCTCACTTAAGCACGGTGACATGACAAAATAAGAGACTTTTCCGGGGGAACATTTCAATTTATCAAAAATTGGGACCACCTTGTTTTTCTATAAGAAAAAAATTTGTTCTAGCAGCAAGGGAAAAAATAACTTGTTCAAATTTCCCACAGCCTGCTAAAAATTTTGCAACCGAAGAAGATCAAATTTCACCAGATTCTATAATTTATAAATTATTTTCAGGCATTTATGTTTATACCAGGCCTGTAACCAGGTTATAGAGGAAAAAGGCATCAATTATTCTCTGATTTTGCTCTTAGAGATTGCTGAGTAAAAACTCTTGGAGTGCAATTGCAAACATCACAATTATTGAAGTGTGGCATTAACTTACAGCAGGCTCCTTTTGGAACTTCAGAGCAATAGCATTGCAGAGTTCAGCAAATTCTTCCAAGTTAATCTGGTAGCAGTGGAAAAATTGAAACTTCAAAATGAATTGTTGGAAGCCAAACATAGCTGGTGATCCACATATTTGGGACGTGCAAAGATTATACAACAGTTGGGCTTGTTTTTGTATGGCTTACCAGTTCAATTAATTTAAGTTCCGTACCAACAAAAAAGAAAACACATTCAAAAGCACATGTTAGCACTACACACACAGAAGAAGGATATTAACAGAAAATGGAAGACCTCAACCAATAGAGGCCAGCAATACTGGTACATATAAGTAGCTACAGTCATGACTAGATATCATAATTGCAGGGCAGTAGGGCATCTCAATAACCAGTGTGTCAATACAAAAGATCAAACATAATTTAATCACCTTGAAATCACCACTGCGGTCCAGCTCATCAAAGATTAATTCAAAGTCTTCTTTTGAAGTCTTAGGCAAAGTCCTAAACAAAATATAATATACTCTCTGAAATTAAGTATGCTTCTTCAATTTAAAACCTTAAGTATTGGGCACAATTTCCTTGCCGGTAAAATTTAGAAAATGAAACCACCCCCGAGTCCACACATAACTAATCCTAGTACTGTTAAGTTAGCGAATTATGCCACCATAACCAGTTGTCCATTCAGTTCTTCACGATTGGTTGAGGTCTACAAGGGCTAAGGCCTCGTAAAGAATATAACATCAATATTTGGAAAAGTTACTCGCAGCATTAATATTTGGTATTGCATGTAGTTAAAGGGTTACGAATTGAATTATTACACAGAAAAAAGAATCAAAGATCAATCAGTACTTAACAAAATACTAACAAAAAAAGGATTATAAGAATTGCCTGTATTTGTTCAGCGCTTCAAATAATGAGACGCATTGGTCTTTGTCGAGATAATTACGATTCTGCAATGACAGAAAGTACAATAAGATATCCTTTTAACTCAATTAGTACCACCACTACTAGCTACTACATACATGCAGTCAGCATCATTTACCAAAACCTGGTATCAGCACGGGTAAGGCACCTGTATCTGTTTTCGCAAATTAGCCCCAGTTGAGCTCGCTTAAGCCCAATACCGGAACCAAAACTCACTTGAGCCCCACTAAGCTCAATAGTGGAATTAACACTCAGTTATATCCTTCTTAAGATTAAATGCGAACCAGGCTCCAATACAATCCAACTTGGTATCAGTTAAACCTTAATTTTGCAATTATTCCATTACAATACGAAAAAGGTTTTAAGAAAGAACTCACATCAGTATCAACCAGATTAAATGCCTTTTTTAAAATTCTGTTTCTCATAGAGTCCATCTCCATAATTTGCCTCGCGAACTGGTGCAGGAAAAATGAAAGAAGTGTGACTTTGTCAAAGCAATAAAAATTAACATTGGGGATGTATTTCTTGAAGCACTATAGCATGTATTGTTCGTCACTTATTAGGATTTCCTGGGATTTTGTTTGAGAGCATATGAAGAAGCACTTCACCTGTTCCTTAAAGCTGTCATAAACCACCGCAAGAATAAGATTGGTAACAAAATAAACACCAAGCAACACATAGAGAACAAAAAATAGCGATGACCAACGAGAATTCCTGTTTCACAAATAAAAATTTTATTACAACCAAAGCCTCTACAATTGCAGCTAATATTTCCTAAATGCTTGATGTTATTGCTACCTTAGTATGTATCCACCCACTATGTTGATTACCTTTCGAAAAATTTGCCCTTAATTAAGCACTGTTTGAGGCAATTTTGAATTTGAAGTTGAAGTTGACATAACAAAAATGGTGAAAAGATAGTATTCCTAATACCTGTATGCGGGAATCCATACATCTGGATTGTTGGAGGTGGTGAAAAGGACGAACATCTGGTACAATGTGGTACCATAAGAGGTGAAGATGGTCTTCCCCTGTAGAGTATCCTCAAACATAACATATGCCAGCCAGCTCGCAAATATTAGGAACAACAACCACAAAGCCTGGGATGCCATCAAGTATAAACAAATGCAATCTTGTGAGACTTTGGTGCATATTAACTATCAAAGGCTTGTTTTATGCTATATGACCATTTAAGAGTCTAAAAGGGTGGCTTTAAGGGTTGCTAACAGGCTTAGCAGCTACTGTTTTGAAGCCAGACAAGCTGGGTAGGTTTTATGCTATATGACCATTTAAGAGTCTAAAAGGGTGGCTTTAAGGGTTGCTAACAGGCTTAGCAGCTACTGTTTTGAAGCCAGACAAGCTGGGTACCAACTGCTAGCAGCTACTCGTATCAACAGGAGCTAGTGCATCATTTAAATAAGCAAAGGAAACAAATGGCGACAGACGTATAATCTTCTTACCAAAATATTGAGGTATTGTCCAAGAAGACCAACCAATGTTACAGTACATGTGAGGAGATACCTATACACAAGAAGCGCAATTTAATCAATACCTGAAAGAGTATGAGAGGGCAGATAGCAAAGCACTTTAAGAATTCAAATGTTATGTTCTTGCCCACTCACAATAATCTACCAAGCTACAACTGGGAGCAGGCAAACCAAGGTCTATCTTTGCAAAGAGAAACAAGCTAATTCAAAAACATGAGAGAAGTGAGAAGTATACCTGCTTGTAAGGATTAGGAACACAACACGTATATACGGTGCCAGTCTGAAGGGAAGTGGAGATGAGAAACTTCCATATACTACAATATCACATGCCAATATGAAAAGAAGACCAACCTGAAATAGGTTCATTAAATGGGTGAACTATGTATTTATATCAGAAAGAGCAGCTAGAGTGCAAGTGCATATACAGGTTGCTCTTTCAATGAGTTTTTCTTCCTGAAACTTCGGCTTTTATATACAAACCAGTGCACCTAAACAAGTCTAAATCCAGTTCAAGGGACGGAACGGTATAATATTATCAATACGAAGTCATAAGACTCTGCTACAGATACCTGACTGTTCAGCAACTCTTTCGTGTGTAATGTTTAAGTTGCAATAAAGACTTTTAAGAATATAACTTAAGAGCAAACCTTCAGCTTGTTCATTGAATTCTTCCAATATAACACCAACCCTTCATATGCGAGTGGTGCAAATATTTGTAATACAAGAAGTGCAAATGTAATACCCTGTAACATTGCAACTCTAGCTTGTGTTAATTATGCCTAGAAAGTCAGTGAAAAAATCAATATGTAACTAAAGTGAGCTATAGACTAGTAATCTCATAATTGGAGAACTAGACCGACAATTGTGACCACTTGCAATGTCAACAGAGTTATCAAAGAGAGCTGCAACACAAATTGGCATACTGTACAGTCCGTGCCGGCACATGAGAGCTTCATACCAATTACACAGTTGGTGATACTCCTAGACATCTTCGAACTAAGTCGGACCAGCTCAGTGTTTTGCTACCAAAATCTGAGTGTCATTGGTATCACCAGGATTACTGCCACAAGAACAACAGTTCCCTGATATAATTCCACAGATTCTACATATGGAGTAGGGAAACAAGTAAAAGTAAGTGAAGCACGCCCGACATGTTTTGATGCCACAACTTCTATACTTACCCACTATGCCTTTTTCCCATCACTGGTGCTTGACCCTGATACCTACATGTCAGGAGAAATCATCCCAACCACTTGATCAATGGTTGGTTAACTAATGGAGGTACTATAGGAAATTAGAAGCTATCCTCTTAGTCTAAGAAGTTGCAAAAAGGAAAATTCACCTCATAAAAGACAGCTTCTTTTTTTTCCAGGTATGGCAGCTCTCCAAGATAGAAAGTGTCTCTCTCCTGGCAAGAATAATCATCCTTCCAACACCACAGGGGTTTCTGAATAACACGGATTCAAATATAATTTAACAAAATTTATACATCTTTAAATAGAATAGAGCTAAGGAAGAAGGGGGCACGAATTCTCCACCATATTAATTCTGCTATTACAACACTAATTTTTGCAGGATGCTCCAACATGAGGATAGCTTCTTCTTCTTCTTCTTTTTTTTTTTTCCTTTTGCCACACCACCAGATAAGGACTAATATACAGACCAGCACTTTTGTACTGTATAATACATACAGGTTCAGGCCTGGTTAATAAAGTACCTTCTAGATTCAGCCATATTTTTGTATGGTACTGGGTTCGTACCTGTCTGGGTAGCTTGGCACCAACCAGCACCAAGCCAGAAACTCCAGGCTGTTTCAGTTAAATTCCATGATGGTCACTGGACCGGTATAGGCTGGAAATGATGTAATAACCCATACAACAGACACACACACACACACACAGAGAAAGAGAGGCTTACCTCAAGAAAGTTAAGAAGAACTAAAGCAAAGAGGTTAAGGGACCAGAGCCAGTTGAATCGAATATACCAAAAATAAAACTTGCCAGCCCGCTCAAACCTAGCATCACCCAAGACCTCCTCCGGTATACCAATACCATCCTCTGCCTAAAAAAATCACAAGCTCTCAATTAAGCCCAGAAAAAACAAATATTCAAGCCGTCGAGTAAACTGCACAACATGGTACCAACAATTCAATCTAAAATTTCGCATGGTCAAGTCTACTGTCCACCATCACTTGCCCACTGTGTACTGACCTAATTTTTTTTCAGTTTTGTACATTTTCGGTGCGGTGGGGTAGGCCTGGGGATAGGGATTTCTTTATTTATGTTTTAAAATATTCCTTGGAAGAATTATGAATGGCACGGAACTAAACAGAAGCCCACAGGCATCAGTGCGAGATCAAGTTGTCTAAATCCAACCATGCACACCAACTGCTTGCTGTAATGTCAAAGAGAACCAATCGCATTCAATGCCAATCATGGTTGTGGACATGTGACCGAGTTGAATCGCCAGAAAAATTATCACATACGAGAAATAATAGATAACACTTCTCAGATGCAGTTCTAAGACTCACATGACTACAAATTAAAACAAGAGTATTGATCTAATATTTGCTTATGACTGGCTGCTTTAGCCAGTGCTCCTAGAAGCATGCGCACACGTGCACAACAAACACACAAACACACTCGTAAATAGAGAGAACTAACAAGATCGACTAAAGCAGCTGCTTTCTGGTAGCGATCACCAAAGGCAATGGCATCGCTCCTCCTGCGGTATTGCTTCCCCTTCGAGCCACCTTCAAGTACTGGGTTTATCCTCTCCTCTGTTATCAACGGCGTCTCCATTTTTTGTTTTTGGGAGAGAGGGGATAAGGGAGACTGGTGGAACTGAGGATTTTGTCGGGAAAGGAAGGGAAGAGGACAAGAACCGGTAACGGTTTGATTATAATGCTCTTTGATCTCAGTTTATTTACGAAAACTGCCATTGATTCTAACGGAAATTAATCTGTTGTTATTCTTGATGAATAACAGGAACCTGCGATTCCAATTTCATCCGTTCATATCTTATAAGCGCGAATCTCAATCAATATCAACTGATGAGATTGGAATCTCAGGTCCTGTTATTCATCATGAATAACAGCAGATTTATTTCCGATTCTAACAGGGTGGACTCTTTTGGCATATAGGTTGACACGTGGCTTCTTATTTATTATAATGGAAACCGATCGCTGTCTCGCTGGAATGCGCTCCGATCCGATCCAATGCCATTAAAGTTATATCCACGTTACCGAGTTTTTTATTAATAAAAAATAAATAAATAAAATATCGAAAAAGAATGGCTTTTGATTTTTATCGATATATAGGTAGATCGGAATGGTTTATTCCGTCAAGTTATAGTATTTTGGACAGAATAAATCATTCCATCCAGATTAGTGCTCACTAATTTCATTTAGCAAAAAAAAAAAATTTGGACATAATAGATTATTCCGTCTGATACTGTAGCATTTTTTAAAAAAAAATTCATCTCTAAGATGAGAGAGAGAAGAAAGAAAAAAAAAACGCTATAGTACCGGACGGAATAATTAATTATGTCCAAGAATTTTTTTTCTTTCTTTTTCTGCTAAGTGAAATTAGTGAGTACTAATTTGAACGGATGGTTTATCCCGTTCAGACACTGTAGCTGAACAGAATAAACCATCCCAATCTACCTATATATCGATAAAATTCAAAAGTCATCTCTTTTTCGATATTTTATTTATTTATTTTCTATTAATAAAAAATCGGTCCACGTTATTCTGATATTTAATTTCCAACTCAGAAAGATGTTTAATTCGACTTCCCTAGAATTTTCTTGGTGAAATATCATAGAATCATTTATTTACTCTTTCTTCTTTGCAATTTAAATTTTTAATATGTTCTTAAAATAAATGATAATATCAGGTTCATTTTATTTATTATTATTAATTTTAGTTTTAATGAATGATGTTTATATTTCAAAATTAAAACTAAGAGCATCTACATCCCAGCAACTCAAATCACTACTTTCACATCTCTGAAACTCATTTTAGAGTTTCTATTAAGCCACGTCAACAACAAATTAAAAAAGAGAAATAATTTGAACAAATAATTTGACTAATATAGAGTTTATAAAAAATTTCTTAATAAGAAACTTTCTTTTCTGTATAGTTTCTAAATAAAAGTTCTTCCACATCTCTGAAATTGGATTAGAATCTGCCACATCAGATTAAAAACTCTTTTTAATTATTAAGTCATAATTTCTTCTTTTGTTCTAGAAAATATAAGCATTTTTAGTAGTTCATAATTTTATTTTTCATCACTAAAAAAAAATTGTACGTAAATGGAGAGTCCGGACTTTTTCAAAACTTAATTTCATCCCAAACGGTACGTGTGGTGTCCGATGTGTGAGAGATTTAATTGGAGAAATGTCGTCTAGGGTTGTTCAAATGGTCAGTTCAATTCAAATCGAAGTAAAAATAATTAAACTAGACTTTTTTGTTTTCAAAATTAGAATCAAATCGAACCGATTAGACCTATCAACGGATTAAGAACTGAACCGAACAAACTGAAGTAAATTTCGGTTTGTTCAGTTCAAACCAAAGTAAGAAAAGAATACATTGTCAAACACAATAATTGAAGTTCGGTTTGGTTTGGTCCAGTTTGATTTAATGAAATCATTATATCACCAATAAAATTAGAGTCGAACCAATTTAAATCGATCGGTTTGGTTTAGTCAGTTTTGAGGAGTCTAAACCAAACCGATCCATATAAACCAAAATTATTCAAAATTTCAACCAAACCAATCCATTTAAATCGAAAGACCCAATTCAGTTAGAAACCAAATAAACCGAACCATTTGAACACCCCTAATGTCGTTGATTAATTTCAATGTATTCTATGGATTTATGTTTTCAATACATTCTAGAGGATCTTGAATGTTGATTTTTGGGGATAAGTCTGTTCCTTCTCTCCGTTGAATATCTTACTAATTAGAGAAAAAGTCGTTGTTGAGTGTCATTTTTTCATTCTCTCATTCTTCCTGCCGACACGACTTTTTCTATTTCTTTATTATATTTTCCTCAATTGCCTAAAAAAGGACAGCGAAAGGGATTTGCCTGATTAGGATTTTGTAAATTTATATTTTTAATAAAAATTGATGATCCTATACAAATATTTTGTTTCTAAATGACGAGAATCAACGAAGAATATTCCAGAACAGAAATTCTTATCGCCTATCAGAGAGTTTTTTTTTATTTATAAACTATAATTAAAAAAATTTACCAAACTAATGTGAATAGTTTGATTTTTACAAAAAATATAAGAATTAAACTGCTACTTTGATCCAATTTTTTTTTTCGAAACCGAAATGAAAATTCAATATGAAATGGTTTCGCAAATTTTCAACCTAGACATTTTGGCCCCACTACATTCAATATGAAATGGTTTCCCTTCTTCCTTCTCTTTTTTTTTTCACCTGAACAAACTTTTTTCTTTCTTTTTTTCAAACTCTCAAAACTCATTTATTTTTTATTCTAATCACACATTAAAAAAACAAGGAAAAAGACGAAAAAACCCCTAAATAAAAAACGAAAAAAAAAAGTTCGGACCGAGTTACCATTTTGGTCTGGACTAAAAAATATTGGACCAAAATGGTATCTCGGTATGCGGGTATTACACCGAAAGCTACATCATTTTTTTTCCTTAAAACCTGTGAAACCACCTTGTACCGAATTGCCATTTTGGTCCGAAAAGAAAAAGTTCGGATCAAAATGGCAATTCAGTTCTTATGATTTTTGTAAAAAAAAAAAATTAACCATGTTAGTTTCATAATTTTTTTTTAATTATGGTTTATAAAAAAATTCTATCGGAATTGCAAAGATATGTAAAAGCTGTTGTTCTAGCAATAATTTTTTTCGTCTATTTGACTAATTTGCAAAAACATACAATTATTGAATTTTATGATTTCTTCGATTTTTAGAGTTATGAGGTTCAAGCTATTTGGAACTAAGATTTGAAGTGCTTGAACTGAAGAAATCACAAAGACACTTATCAAGAATTTAAATTGTAAAATTATAAATTTGGTAAAGTATGTGTGATGTTGTTTCGACAGAGCAAAACGTTATGTAACGTTTGTAAAACGTTATAACGATTTAGCATAAGAAACACATAGAAACTTGATCAAACGCATAATATAATGTATAAAACGTTATAACATTTTCATAAACGTTGTAACGTTTTAATTAAATTCAGCTTCAAACAATTCTTGCTTTTGATCAAGATTTTACAGAGCAAATCGTTATGTAACGTTTTACAAATGTTATAACGATTCAGACTAATAAAATAGGCAAACTTGATCAAACGCAGAATATAATGTATAAAACATTATAACGTTTGCATAAACGTAACATTTTAATTAAATTCAGCCTCAAACAATTTATGTTTTTAATCGAGATTTTATAGAGCAAATCGTTATGTAACGTTTTACAAACGTTGTAATGATTTAACTAAACTCGCAGAAAATCTAGTTTGAATTTTGAATAAAATGTTACAACGTATTACAATGTTTTGTAAAACGTTAGTAACGTTTTAAGGCGGAAAGCTCTTTCTGGAGCTGTGCCTATAAATAGGACTTTGAGCTTTCTTCCCAAAACACTCTCAGCCGATCCTAATCCTTTCAATACACTGTTTTCTATGAGCTTGATTCCTTTATTGTTGATTGAGCTTAAAACTTCAATACCTCTCAAGTAATCTCAAACCCACTTCATTAATCTTGAGTTAGATTAGGTTAGAGTGAGATTTAGAGTGTTTCTCTTGAGGATCTAAACTTTGAGACTTTGTTCTCTCTTTTGGTTAGCGCATCCATGGCTGAATGGTTAAAGCGCCCAACTCATAATTGGCAAATTCGTAGGTTCAATTCCTACTGGATGCACGTTAATGGGAACGTTCAAAAAGTCTATCGGAATTGGGTCTCTATCAGTGGGATCTCCTCATCCATACATAACGAATTAATTGGTATGGTATATTCATACCATAACATAGGAAGAGTAAGAACTAGGATTCTGATCGATACTAAAAATCATAGGTAAGAAAATGAATTTATGGATGGAATCAAATATGTAGTAGTTACAGGAAAAAGTCTTCGGAAAGAATCAATCTTTCATTAAATATCAAAATCAAGACGATGTATTTGGGCCATACGCTCATTTACAGACTTATTGTGAAAATTGTGAGACATCCATTTACAAAAAATATGCGCAAAAAAAATAAATATATTTGTCAACATGGTAGATTTCATTTACGAATGGAGAGTTTCGATCGAATCGAATCTTTGATTGATTCGGGTACTTGGAGTCCTACGGATGAGAATATGATTTCTATTGATATGAGATTCTTAGATCCACATAGAAGATTTTGAACAATCTGAAAAATGGGAATGTCAATATTTCTTAGACAATAATGAATTTTTGAGAGGATCAAGAATTTGACTATTTTAACTCTCGTCAAATATAAAGAAGAAATTCTCAGAAAGATACCGAGAGGAAGGAGAAGTAGATAAGCATTTGTTCAACAATGACAAATTCTTACATGAGGAAGAACTTGAAGACCTTGTATACTTCTAATGTCGAATCAGGATCAACAAAGACAGAAATCAAGGATTGGGTCGAACTCTTCTTGTTAAGGTAATAGCTATGAATAGTCATCTTCTACCCCGAACTTATTATGGGACATACAATGCATTAGAGGCGTATGATCATTCTGCTTGCACCGGGTTATTCTATTTCACCTCTTCTAGAGAAAAAAAACTGGAAGAAACAATTTTTAGCATGACTTTATATAAAATCTCTAGTCCGAGCACACGCAAAGGAGCCGTAGACAGTCAAATGAAATCCAATCCACGAAATAAATTGATTGTGACTTTCTGCTTGGATTGTAAAGGCTCACCGGTTCATAAGTTGTAATTATTTTTTGTTGGGTATAGAAAGGTGCACTTAGAAGAGGTTGCGACGCTCCGGAGACTTAAGCCTTTGTTTTGCCGAACTCCATTATCACCCTTGTGTCAATTTTCTCTAAACTCATCTATTTATCTTTTAATCGCAATTATTTTCAATTTTTGAACTATTAGCAGTGCTTTAAGTATAACAAAAGCTTACTTTAGTACGATTTAACCTGGCACTATGCAGTTGTATGCATAGTCACAAGATTCGTGAATTATTTGCGAACTAAATCCGAATAATTTATTTTTTTTGGTGATGTCGAATTGAACGCCGAATTATTCGGTTGACCGAACTTTGACCAAATTAAACTTGAATAATTCGTGAATTTTACGAATTTTTTCTGAATTTTTTCCAAAACATTTTTTTTTTTTGCTCTCTCACAAGACTAAGATTTTTGATCTGAATAATTCCGAATCATTCTCGAATTATACCCGAATTACAAATTTTCGATCTTACCGAATCAAACCCGAGTAATTCACTTGTATGATGCATCATGCATGCACCATGCAGTGAGGTGAGAGCCTGAGAGGAATCAGGAACATGAGAGACGAGGGAGCAAAATATAGGGGAATTCATTTTGAGATTCGTCTAATATTGTAACGGACGATTCAGATTTCATTCTACTTGGTTAAGCACTGGATCTGAATTCGAAGGCTGAGGTGACCAAGTTATCTTTATGATTTTTAAAATTTTAATAATATATATTATAATTTAATTGATTTTTTTAGATTGAGGTTATGGTAATATACATACATAGTACATATTAATATGTATTACAAATTAATATGTTTGCTTTAAAATCTAAATAGTGGATTAGAATAGTTCAGTGTCATTGTGTCAACATGATTTCTATGTAAAAAATGTATCTACAAACTAAAATTTAATTTTTTTTAGAATTTTGTTATTATTTATTTAGATGTGTAGAAAATCACTGTCTAGAGAAATAGTAAAAAAAATGTAAAATTGTAAAATTTAACCAGAAGGTATATTTTTATATGTAGATTTGAGTTTGTTCGGATTAATTATTTGAATTTTGGAAATAGAGACATAGATTCATAGTACTAATATGTGCTATATATAGCACCGTAGGCTCACTCATAGTTTAATTTTTTTTTTTTTAAATCACATTATTACGGTCTAAATTATTTTATTAATTTAATTTAAATAATAAAGGAAACCACTAAATAATAAGATGGAAATATAGCATGAAATAATTTTTAGGGCTGGTGTTACCGAAATTTTTATTAATATCCAAAAAAATTAATTAATTTCAAAAATTGTCTGCCAATTCGCTGGATATCGAAAAGTGATTAAATCAAAAATATTTTTATTGATTTCAAATCAATTTTCCGGTAATTTTATTACCGGTTTTAAGCCATTCAAAACCAGTGATAATTTTATCGATTTCTAAAATCGGTAATAAAAATACAGGATTTCGACTGACCGATAATTTTTTAAATGAATATATTTGCCGTCCATGAATATAAATTTTTAAATGCAGCAAAACATAATATTTTTTTTCTAGCATTAGTCCAACGAAATGGATTTGCAGGAGCTTTATTATGATATTCTTTTTGTACGGCGGTCAATTGATCAGTATATCGACCCGCTTTACATATGTAATAGTTTACACCAGTGTTGTAAAAAAATCTGTTTAGACTGATTAATTGTTGGCAGTGATCAAACTATTTCGAATTTTCTTGAATAATCAGCTTATTATTTTCGGTTATACTCAGTTATTTTCAATTATTTATGAATAATTGCTTGGCAATATTCTATTCGTCCGACGAGCGGCTTATTCCCATAGCAGACCTCTCCTCCTTCATGGACGGTCCTCTTTTTTTTTTTTTTTTAAATCTTAATATTTTTTATTAAAATAATATTGTGAATAAAAACATACCGTTATTTACAATAATGATTTACAGCACGGTATAATATATCGGAAAATGTGGAGTGTCAGCGGCGCAGGCTTCACTTCTTTTCATGCCGAGAAAAATTATCACTGGTGTTTTTATTATTGATTCTAGAAACCTGTAAAATTATCAACGGGATAGTTTGAAATCGAAATTTGTATTACCGGAAAATTAACTTGAAATTGATTAAAATATTTTTGATTTGGATAATTTTTAAAAATCAGCGAATTGAAGGGTAGTTTTTTAAATTAATTATTATTTTTAAATATTAATAAAAATTTCGGCTGGTGTTATATCCGTGTTCAAATTATAGCTATGTTCCTGCTGATAGGTATCACATTGAAATTTGTACAATATCCGGTCCAAATTGTTTAATAAGTATCGAAATTCCCATAAATATCTAAATTGTATCGAATATCGAATGGTTTTGTAACTTTTGTTGTGATGCTGTTAGAAAACCTCAAGTTGCCGATTAAGTCGGATCATGGAAAAATGGAAATAAATCTGCTGTTATTCTTATTCTTGAAGAATAACATAAACATGTTATTTCAATCCCAACCGTTGATATATGTTAAGATTAACATATAAAAAAGCTTTTTGTTAACAAACAGTTGAGATCGGAATAACAGATTCTTGTTATTGTGAAAGAATAACAGTAGATTTATTTCCTGAAAAAATATACCACAATAAATAATAACAAATTGGGAAGCCTACACGATGCATGATGCATCAACCCACGCCGTTACAACTTCGAATTAAATAATTACAAATACGAACTGACTTTCGAGTTTTAATCAAAGTGTCCATAAATTTAAATCGTTAATTCCTTAAACTACTTTAATACCACATGGTAGCCGCTGTGATGTTTAAAAAAAAAAAAAATCTTAAACTATTGATGGTTGACTATCAATTTTTAAATTGCATAAAATAGTTATTCGATTCCGAACTATTTGATGAAATCGTCACGGTTGTGAAATAACTTTATTGTCAATATCAATTATTTGTATTGTAATTTAATAATTTTACACGTTAGGCATAAATTGTAAATAACATATCAATGAGAGCATCTACAATGGTAATTGTTTTAAGATTGTTACTCTGATGTGTTAATTGTTAACATACTTATTAGGATGTATTACCATCAGGGTTCTAAATAGCTGCGTTATAGCTTTTTCGGATCTCAAAAGCTATAATACTATTAACTATTTTTCTTTTATAATGATTCTAAATAACTAGCTCTGGTTGAGCTATAGTTGCGCTATAACTTTTTCGGACATTAAAAGTTATAGCGCTATAATCACTATTTAGAACTTTGATTATAATTGCTATATTAACAAAAAAAATTTATAAGAAAATGTTTGTTTAATGACACGTTTAATTAGTTAGCTCAAAATCTTTCTTAGTACTCTTTCTCTAATAAAAAAAAGAAAGATGTGCTGATATGAACATAAAAAAGCAATTTAATTTAATTGCACAGCAGACTAATTTTTAAAATTTTTAATTTTATAATTAATTTAAATTGCTAAATTGAAGATGTTTTCATTTTAATTGGAAATATTGCTCAAATACTTGAGCCTACTAGTTAAATGTTAAAGCAGCAATTTTCCAATCTCTAAAGTTATCTGTGCATTCACGAAAAACTTGCCAAAGAGGATTTGTTTTTGTGGGCCAGCAGTCTCTTTCACAGGCCCAAAGTTCCGAACACCCAGCCTGCTATCATCATTCGTAGAAATGCTGGCTGTTCCTAATTTTGGGCCTTATTTAGGTGGCAGGCCAGGCCCGTTAGTATGTTACGGACATAGATGTGCAAGTTCCATAGCCCTCTTGCTCTGGAATCCATATCACCCCAGGTACCTCAAGCCATAAATCTGGACCGTTCTTTTCATGTGCCACGAATCTCAAAGCAGATCCTCTACAGTTCCAAATGGCTCCGAATTGAGTTGTCCAGCTGAGATTAATCTGAACCGTCTATTTTTTAAACTGTATCGCAGGTACTGGGGGGAGACTGACTCTTTGCTCTGACCCTTGTTGAATTGAGATCCGTATCCCCTCAGGTACAATTACAAATGGACGGTCCGGATTTAATTCCAGCGAGATCAAAAGAATTCGGTGTCGATTGTAAATATAAGAAGTCTGTTTCGAAATTCGTAATAAAGTTAAAAGAACGATCTTGATTTTTAAATTGCAGCCTCAAATAACCTGAGGTTGAGGGTATTTTATATCCTGCAATTAGGGGTGGCAACGAATCGAACCGAATCGAACTTATTCTAGGTTTGAGTTTGGTTTGAATTAATTTCGAACCGAACCTGGTTTGATTCGTTTCGAATCGAACCCATTTCAAACCGAATTAATTGCGAACTACACATTTTTCGAATCGAACCCGAATCGAATTACGAACTAAATTATTTTTTAGCAGCCCTAGTTATACTGGTAGTTTATACATTAATTTTTTTCTCGCGGGACAAAATTCATATGGATTCCTTTTATCGGTATAAATGAGTGTTTTTAAGTTGAAAAATTATTCATGAAAAAATACATCACAACAAATAATCGTAAAAAGAGGATTAAGTACAAGAACTGAAATATACAGTAAAACAAGTAATCGTATCTCGAGTGCTCACTAGATCAAACTCTCGATCGGACCATCTAATGAAGTGAGAATCTGAAAGGTAGAGAAGGAGGAGGAGATACGGCCGAAGAGAGAGGAGAGACAACCATCTAGGATGGAGAGAGGAGAGACAGCCAGTCGCCGAGAGCGTCGGCTAGATTTTAGAGCGAGAGGGAGAGTGAGTTAGGGAGAGGCAGAGAGAGAACTAGGTTATTAAGATTTGAGAGCGATGGAGCGTCGGCTAAGTTAAATTATAACTCTCTATCTTGGATTTTAATTTCATTAGGTAAATGAACGACCGATGTTATTATGAGATTCGAACCATAAAAGTTCGCGAACCCATTTCGATCGAACCAGGCTAGGTTCGAGTTTGGTTTGAATTAATTTCGAACCGAATCTGGTTTGGTTCGTTTCAATTCGAACCCATTTTGAATCGAATTAAACTCGAATCAAACCTGAATCAAATCCGAATCGAATCACAAACTACGAATTTTTTTGCCAGCCCTACCTGCAATACAACGTAAAATGACATTCTATATAGTTTTTTCTCCGAAATTTTTATTAATATCCAAAAAAATAAAAAAAAATTCAAA
>CAXKVR010000783.1:0-23836 GCA_964058845.1 Carex sylvatica
GGAGCAACAACAGGAATTTCTACCAGAATACTTCTTTCCCCAATCAGAACAACCGAGCATGCCAATCCGATCTTTCCAAGCCATACATCACTCCCACTATGAGTGACGTCATGCATGAGCAAGGAAAGATAAACCAGATGATATTTGAGCAAATGCAAACGATGAATACTCAACTGGTTGCTCAGAATAAGTTGATGATGGAGCAAATGGTCCACCAAGTCGCACTAAGCCAACCCCTACCTGGAAGGCAATCCAGCCAACTAGAGGTTAACCCCAGAGGAGAGGCCAAGGCGGTTGAACTGAGAAGTGGGACCAGGTATGAAGGACCAGCCATACCAACAGACTAGACTCCAAGGAACGCGGGCCGCGTCACTATCTGAAGAAGAGAACCCTGGCCGCGTCGAGTCCACGCGACTGGTAGAGAGCTTCGAAAACCCTGTGAACGTGGACCGCGCCACTGACACGTGGGTCGCACAGAAAGAACTTGAAAGTCAGAAGAAAAAAGGGGTCGAGAAACCTCTGCCATACTGGCCACCTGTACCCTTCCCCCAGAGACTAGCTGAGACTAGATTGAACGAGAAATTCGCCAAATTCATTGATGTTCTCAAGCAATTGCACATCACAATTCCATTCATCGAGGCTTTAACCCAAATACCCACCTATGCCAAGTTCTTGAAGAACATCCTATCCAACAAGTGAAACTTGGGGGGGGCACGAGGCGGTGAAACTGACAGAACAATGCAGTGCCATTCTGAGAAGTGAGCTACCACCCAAACTGAAAGACCCTAGTAAGTTTTCTATTCCTTGTACTATAGGGAAAACCATGATCAAGAAGGCTCTATGCGACTTAGGAGCAAGCGTGAGTCTCATGCCACGCACCATCTTTGATCGAATAGGAGTAGGTGAGCTCAGACCTACGCGAATGACCTTACAGCTAGCCGACTCCTCGGTAAGACTACTGCTTGGCATAGTGGAAGATGTACCGGTTCAGGTTGATAAATTCTATGTACCCGCTGATTTTTTTGTTATGAAAATGGAAGAAGATAAGAAAGTCCCTATTATTCTGGGACGACCTTTTCTAAGAACTGCAGGTGCGATAATCGATGTGTTTAAAGAAACTCTGACCTTGAACATTGGAGAGAAGTGCGATTCCAGATTGATAAAGCCATGAAGTACCCTTCACCAGCCGAATCTTACTTTAGGATTGATGTGATCGAAGAATGCTTGACAGATTTGGCCGAGGATTACTTTCTTGAGCAAATTAATAACTCGCTAAGAGACCATTCTGATTATTTATCTCAGTTGCAGGTTGAAACAAGCGAGTTAGAATCAATATGTGCAGCAGATGTGAAAACTGACAACCTGAAGGAACTCTCACGCGGGCTGATGGATCCCACGCGGGCCGTGAACCACAGTCCGAGGACCTGGAGACCATAGAACACAGGGCGGATGAAGCTGATGCGAGGGCTTCACGTGGGCCGAGTGTACCTGACGCTCAGAGGCATTGACTCCTGAGCTCAAGCCTCTTCCAGCCAACTTCAGGTATGAGTTCCTAGGTCCAGATAATTCTTTTCCTGTGATTGTAAATGTAGGTTTAACCCCCGATCAGACTGCCAAACTTTTGGAGAAACTGAAAATTCACAAAGACGCAATTGAGTATTCAATTAAGGACCTGAAAGGTATCAATCCGTCTATCTGCTCGCACAGGATCTTACTTGAAGATGATCATAAGCCATCTATTGAACACCAGCGACGGCTCAACCCAAATCTCAAAGAGGTAGTGAAAAAAGAAATCTTAAAACTTCTTGATGCAGGTATTATCTACCTGATTTCTGACAGTGAATGGGTGAGCCCTGTCCATGTGGTGCCAAAGAAAGGAGGCACGACAGTGGTGAAGAATGACAAGAATGAACTGATCTAAACGAGTGTGGTGACTGAATACCGGATGTGTATTGACTACAGGAAGCTTAATGCAGCAACACGCAATGATCACTTTCCTCTTCTATTTATTGACCAACTTCTCGAAAGGCTTGCTAATCACTCTTATTTTTGTTATCTTGATGGTTATTCTGATTTATTCTAAATACCTATTCATCCACAAAACCAAGAAAAGACCACCTTTACTTGTCCATATGGTACATATGCATATCGTAGAATGCCTTTTGGTCTTTGTAATGCACCAGCCACTTTTCAGAGAGTCATGATGGCTATCTTTTCTGATTTTATTGAAAATAAAGTTGAGATCTTTATGGATGATTTTTCTGTCTATAGTGTTTGTTTTGATTCTTGTTTGACTAACTTGTGTAAGATCTTGCAGAAATGCGAAGAAGTGAATTTGATTCTTAATTGGGAAAAGTGTCACTTCATGGTCCAATAAGGTGTTGTTCTGGGACATGTTGTGACATCCAAGGGAATCGAGGTTGACAGGGCGAAGATTGAAATGATTGATAAACTTGCAATCCCAACATGTGTCAAAGGGGTTCGTAGCTTTCTGGGTCATGTAGGATTCTACCGTCGCTTTATCAAGGACTTCTCTAAGATCGCGAAATCACTGACCAATTTATTCATTAAGGATTCTAATTTTTTTTTATTGATGATTGTGTCAAATCTTTTTACAGTTTGAAGGAAGTCCTCATTTCAACACCTATTCTGCAACCACCTGATTAGTCTCTGCCGTTCGAGATCATGTACGACGCAAGTGACTATGCTGTAGGAGCAGTTCTTGGGCAAAGGAAAGACAAGAAGCCATATGCTATCTATTATGCTAGCAAGGTGCTAGACCTAGCCCAGATGGACTACACAACCACTGAGAAGGAGCTTCTCGCAATTGTGTTCGCTCTCGATAAATTTAGATCATATCTGGTTGGTTCGAAGATAATTGTTTACATAGACCATGCAACACTCAGGTATTTGCTAAGTAAACAAGACGTAAAATCCCGTTTAATTAGATGGGTTCTTCTCTTGCAGGAGTTCGATGTTGAAATCAGAGACAAGAAGAGAGTTGAAAACACCGTGGCTGACCATCTATCCCGACTTCGCTAGGAGGATGAGGGATCTGCCAATTTGCCAATCATTGACTCGTTCCCTGATGAACAACTCCTTTCAGTTTCTATTCCGAATGACATTGATGCAGAATGCATAGGATCTCACTCGACCTTAGGGGTGTAAATGGATCGGATAATATCTGATTTCGTCCGAATTTGAATTCAAAAAAGTACTGAAATTATCTGATCCGTATCCGTATCCGTATCCAAAAAATTATAATGGATGCGGATACGGTAAGGCATTTTACTATTCATATCCGATCATTTACACTTTAAACCACAACAAATATGATATATGTTCTTAAATTGCATATTGTACGAATAATTTATTAAATTGCATATAGATATATATTTTGATGAACAATATAACACTATGACATAACTAGTGACTAATATTTTAATAATATAATACATGTTTTGTAACTAACAAGTTAATTATGAAAAGTATCTATATCCGTAACAATTAATATTCGATCCGTATCCGTATCCGAGACTATCCATATCTGTATCTATATCCAAAAATTATAATGGATACGGATACGGTAAGACCACTATCTGATTCGTATCTGACCGTTTACACCCCTACTCGACCCGCACTCTGCAGCACTCGGGTCGCATGACTAAGCACGCGGACCGCGTGCCCACCCAGTTAGTACCTTGGTATGCAGACATCGCAAACTATCTATCTTCTGGGGTGTATCCTGCCGACACGACCTACCAGCAGAAGAAGAAGCTCCGATCAAATGTCAGGTACTATTTCTGGGATGAACCTCTTCTTGTCAAAGTAGGTGTTGATGGTATTTTCTGACGTTGTGTACCGTACGAGGAGACACGCTCCATTCTCGAGCATTGCCACTCATTCGCTTATGGGGGACTGATAAGCATAAATTATATAACCATTATATCTTATTTTTATCATAAAATAGCTCCAAATATCTTGTACTTTGAATATAAAGTGAATAAAATGCACTTAGAATCAAGTTACTGTGGTTGTTTGGCTTTAGAATGCAGGAAAAGATGAAAATTGCAGAAAATACTTCTCAGTGCGGGTCATCCACCCGCACTCACATACAGTGCAGACGCACTCCTCACTTAGCCAAATTTCCACCATCTCAGCGCAACCCAGAAAAAGTCCGAGCCTAATGCGTCCGCATTCATATTCAGTGTGGGTCATCCTAGCCGCACTCAGCACTTAGACGATTTCAGAAACTGCGCGTCACATGCTCCAGTGTGGGTCATCCACCCACACTCATATACAGTGCGGACACACCAATAGTAATGCATAGAATTTCCAGGCTGATAAAAAAGAAAACTTCAATTCAGTGCGGATGGACCACCCGCACTCTGACTCAGTGCGGACGCACTAAACCCGCAGACTGTCAGAATTACACATTTTTAACACGGTTTCTATTTTTAGCGAGCCAGGGATGGTTTTTGACAGCTAAATTTGGACACATCAGTCCAGGGAAATAAGTTAAATATAGCACCCACTAACTCCACATTCTAGCCTCTAAATCGGGCATAGTCTTTTGCTATATAAGGGGGGTTCATTTTCCATTAAAGGGACATCTCTCACATCTCACATCTCATATCATACAACTCTCTCTCTCTCTCTCACCCCTTGGTGCATGCCAATTTCCATTGAGATATAGCGATAAATCTGCAGTCATTCTAGGAGTTTCGAAAGCTTTTCAAGGAAGGAGAAGAAGGTCCAAGCAAGATTTCGGCAAGATTGAGGTTCTTGATTCAATAAAGGGTGTAACTATTTCTTTATTTCATTTTTTCTTATTTTTGCCAACTTTTGTAATGGATCTCTCCAAGAGAGAGTAGATCTCTTTCTAGGGGTTTAGGTCAATGCATGAACTTGTTTAATTGTATCTTATTCGGTTATTTGTTTTTATTATGATTATTTTATGAGATTTGATGCTAATTTCTGAGATTTATAATTTGTGTTAACTACATAATTAGTACTTAAAATCGATGTAGTTCCGCTTTGGATTCGAAAGAACCAAAGAAGTTAGGACGAGAGGAGAGTACCAATTATGAACACAAATACCTTAGGTTTTGATTAAGGTCTAACCAACTGCGAAATCAAACCGAAACTACAGAAATTAGAGTTAGAGACTTGGTGAATGACGTAACTGTGAAGTCATACCCTTATTAGGACATCTCAAATTGAATCGAATATTGGTATGAAGGACGTAACTGTGAAGTACCAACATTTGAGGAGAGGAGAGACTAACAAGAGCTTATGGTTTAGGTAGCTAGGATGAAGGACGTAACTGTGAAGTCTGAATTAGTTAGGCACGTTATTAATTCACGAAAGTGACCCTTAATGACATATTAGGTTAGAAACCTCATCAAATCATACATGAATTTAAACAAATACCAAATATATAGAATTAACAAGGGATTGTAGACCGAATACCCCTAGATTTCCCAATTCTTGAAAACAAACCAATATTCGCTTTCTTTATTTTATTTACATCTATTGTTTATAATTCTTCTCGGGTATTGAACCCAACTTAGGACTATTTAAACAAACCCCCCTTATTCTATTTTACCTCCCTTATTCTATTTTATTGCACTTACTTCTTTTTATTATTTTCTGAAATTAATTAATAAAATCTAAACCTAGTAATTGTCCATATTTCCTGTGGATCGATACCCGATAATATACTACACGGTAGGATTGTATACTTGCAATCTGAACTGAAAGTGTATTTAAGGTTAAAAGGTACAGTTTGCTGTACTGAAACTTTGTACTATACATTTTTGGTGCAAGATGGACATGCTGCATTCTCCAAAACAGCCACCAAGGTATTGCAATCTGGTTTATTTTGAACTACTATTTTTAGGGATGTAAGGACCTTTGTATCGGCTTGCGACAAGTGTCAACGGACTGGGAACATTACCAAGCGTAATGAGATGTCTCTCAACTCCATTCTTGAAGTCGAGATCTTTGACGTGTGGGGTATTGATTTCATGGGACCATTCCCATCATCATGTGGGAATGAGTACATCCTGGTTGCCGTAGATTACGTGTCCAAGCGGGTCGAAGCAGTGGCATGTAAAAAATCAGACTCAAATGCAGTGAAGCGACTGTTCACTGACATTATTTTTCCTCGCTTTGGAGTCTCTTGAGCCCTTAACCGACAATTCGACAGTCTCTTGAGCCGTCATGGGGTAACACACAAGGTAACAACTTCTTATCACCCTCAATCTAATGGACAAGCTGAGATTTATAACAGGAAAATCAAGTCTATCTTGGAGAAGACTGTGGCAAGGACACGAAAGGATTGGTCGCTCAAGCTAAATGATGCACTATGGGCGTACCGAACTGCCTTTAAGACACCGATTGGGATGAGCCCTTTCAAGCTGGTGTACGGAAAGGCATGCCACTTACCTGTGGAGATTGAGCACAAAGCATTCTGGGTCACGCGAGCCATCAACATGGACATGCTCGTAGCTGGAGAAAAATGCATCCTTGACTTGCACGAGTTGGAGGAGTTGCATCTAACTTCTTACGAGAATGCAATGATCTATAAGGAGAGAACCAAGTGAATTCATGACAAGCACATCGCGCCTCGCGAATTCAAGGTAGGTCGAATATGATCATGCCAAGTTTCCAAAGGTGTCTGTTTAACTAGGCATGATAATAATTGGCAAGCTAGGAATGGTTCTAACCTGGTTATTTGCTACCGTATGCCTCCAGTTACAATAATAAAATAGAATTAAATCACTTACTTGGTGAGACTGGCGATTGAGAAGCTACTGGCGATTTGATGAGGAGGCGATTTGAGGCATAGTGGGTGAAGAGGAGCTGGCAATTTGAGAAGGAGGCAATTTACCAAACCCTAGCGAGAGGAGGAGGAGGCGATTTGAGGAGGAGGCGCAGTGCTTCATCAACTGTATATGTCGTCTCCCACTGTGTTTAACTAGGGTTTAGTTCGTTCGTTCGTGTTTAAAGGCGAAAGGCAAATTTCAGTTCGTTCGTGTTTAACTGGGTTCGTATTTTTCATCAGTTCGTGTTTTTCTGACGAAGGGCATTTCAGTCATTATTTATATTTTTATTTTTAATAGGAATAATACAGTATCATTGAAAAATTTAGGATATAAATAAATTTGTAGTGGTATTTCTATAATTTTGAAGTTTGTAGTGACATTCTCACATTTTGAAGGTTTTACAGTAGCATTCTCATAATTTTCTCTTAAAATTTAATTGAAATGTTTCTTATGAATGTTTAAAGATAGAACTTAAAATTTAATTGAAATGTTTCTTATGAATGTTTAAAGATAGAAAGCTTGATTGTTATATTTATCACAAAAAGAAATTTCTTATGAATGTTGTTGGTCAAGAAGGCCTTTTAAGTTTCTGAAATTCTAGTAAATGAGGTTAGTTGTCAGATTGTCTAATTTCTGTTAAAAAATAAATCGTTGATTCATGTTTCATTTTGTCTGCTCATGTATTTAGGGGCGGATCATAGTTATGGCTGAGAGATGCTAAGCCACCTCAAGATTTGAATTTTTTTATTACTAAGTATATAGAAAAAACCATACTAATTTGTTTCTTTCACATGTATAAGCCCATCATAATAATATAACAAAGTTAAAGGGCTTGAATGTAAATTTTAGAAATTAAAATCAGATTCATTTCTTGAGCAATTGGTCCTTCTATTCATGAAGATGCAGGGTCTTAATTGCAATTTTTTTTTGTACTTTCACAGCTGTTGTTTTAATTTGTAGGATTGTGTTTGTTTTGTTTACTTTTTTGGATGAGCAGAAGTAGGGTGTTCTTAAGCTCACCAAAGTGTTTGGTGAATTTAATTTTAAAATCCATTAAATCGGTTTCAAATGATGAATCTGAACCGTTGAAATCTGCATACCTTATAAGTGATGCGTCTACATGTAAAAATTTTAAACATTTGAATTAATTTAGTATAAAGTCAAGCGGTCAAAAAATGTTCAAAAAATGAATGCACTAAAATTAATTTATTAACCTTCTAATTTTGACCAATTGACTTTATACTAAATTAATTCAAATGTTTAAAATTTTCACATATAGACGCATCACTCGTAAGGTAGGCGGGTTTCAACGGTTCGAATTTGTCATTTAAAACCGATTTAATGAATTTTGAAGTTAAGCTCACCAAATACTTTGGTGAGCTTAAGAACACTCTAGTTCTACTCTTTTTGGATTGTTGGTAGTAGGTTATATTTTTAATGTTGGTTGTAGGTTATATTTTACTGTTGTTGGTATTTGCTTAATACATGTTTAGGTCGGTATGTGTGCAGCTGATATTAGATTGATAGTACCTGCAATATTGTGTAATACTTTGGTTTTCATTTTAATGGAAATCGATGATAATGCTACTTCTTTCAAACAAAAAAAAAAGTGTGCGCAGTGGAAAAAGAAAAAGAAAATATTTTTTTCAAATTAAAAATGTAATACATAGAAAAAAACATGAATATAAGATAAAATTAATGATATTATTTAGCTCCTTCCCTTCTAGACTTGAATTCTGGTTTCATCCCTGCACGCATTGTGTACTTGTCTACAAACAGTTATTAGGTTAGTAAATAAAAAGTATAAATTGAACTAATTCTGGTTTATGTTAGGTATAATCGTGGGCAATTTTACAGTTTGCATGCTCACACTAAATTGATTTAATTACTAGAATATGCTTTTCTAAAATGAATGGAAATGCCATGAGTACGCTTGTCGCTTGGTAGTTTAATCATCCATTAGATATTGGATGTAAATTTATTTCGTGAATCAACAGGTATAAAAATTACACTTGTCTGAAAGGACTAGGCAAAAACTATAACAACATACTGTGGCGTTATTAGATTAATTTATAAGCAAAAATTAACAACAATCAATGTTTATATTTTCATGTTATGAGACACTGGAGAAAATTAAAATTAATTGTTGTCTTATATCAATACAAGATTATTCCATACCGGTAAACTATGTATTATAAATTGTGCATATTGTGATGTTGCAAATTGAATAGTAGTCAGCGGTAGATGTTGATGTTGAGGTTGACGTTGAGATCGAGGTCGAGCTGATAGAAAAAATAGTGGTAGATGTTGAGATTGAGGCGGTTGTTGAAGTTGAGGTCAAGGTCGAGTGCGTACTGAGATATCTCAACTTTTGCGTGACCGACGTGTCCGGTGCCTATTTGGGGTGATGCGGGGGTCAGAATTATATGTGCTTTGAGATTCGTGCAGAACGTATTTAAACAGTTGAAAATTTTCATAAAGTCATGCAAAGTTTGAGATATCTCATAGGATACGAATTCGTCAAGGTCGAGGTAATAGGAAAAATGATAACCCTGCTTCTTTTCTTGAGAAAATGAGGATCCTCATATTCTTCAATCCGAACTATTAAAAATTGATTAAACGGCTTCAATTATATTTTTCTTTTATATTAATATAATTTATTAAAATGAATCAAATATAATTGAAGCCATTTAAACGGTTTAGATTGGAAAATATGAGCGTCTTCCTTTTCTCAAGAAAAGGAACAGATTCCATTCCGGGTTGGGGGAACATAAATTTTAATGCACGATCTATTGCTCCTGACATCTCGCCAAATTGAATCGGTACATGCGGCCACACATGTGCCATCATTTCAATATTTCTGGGTTTTTTCTTATCTCTCTCTCACGTTATTTGTTTAAACTTAATAAAGAAATGATAAATATTATTCAGCACTTCATATTTATATGGAGGTTAGACATGTATGGAAATATGGTATGTAATGCCACACTTTTTTTTTTTTGAGACAAATATAATGCCACACTCAAAACTAGATATTGATGTATAAATTTTGGAGAAAATTGTGTCCATGCCACTCTAAAATCTCTAATTTTGAAAAATGCCACTTTAAAGTTTCAAATTCTGCCAATGTCACTATAAACTTGATTTATTTCTAATTTTGCCACAAATACATTATTAGTCTTTAAAATAAAATAAAATAATAACAATGACAAAAATACCCTTTTCAGAAATCATGAACCCTAATCTCCCCCTTCGTGATTCCTTTCTTGTGCTTCTCTCCTACTAGTGATTCCTCTCCTAATCATGAACCCTTCTAAGAAGAACATATGCAAAGATTGATTAGGTTCTCTCAACCCTTCGTGATTCCTTTCCCGTGCTTCTCTCTCCTAACCCTTCTCAGATATCACGAACCCTAGCCTCAATTGCCTCCTACTTCCGCCTCAACAGCCTCAGCAGCAATCCGCCAATTCAGCCTCAGGATCTTGAGCCTACCTCATTAGCAAATGATTATGCAGGATTAAAAGATGCATTGAGCTCTGATAGCACCAGATTTCAAAGGTTTGCATTTCATTAGTTCAACGTGCATTTCATTAGTTCATCACAGAAACAATTAAACAAAAAGTTTGCATAATTAAAACTTCAAATGAAGAATAAAATACATTAGATATTTATTTATATGAATTATCTTTTTTTTTTATTATTCAAACCCGTAGGCATTCATTAATTGAAAATAACAAGCATAGTTTGGAATACAAATAATACAAAGAAATAAAATACTTAAAGCAAAGAAACTAACTTATCTTAAACATATGAATTGAAATTGACCTAAACAACTTAATCACTACTGGTAAAAATTCAAATTGCACTCACTAGTGGAGAAATTCTTCTTCTTACTGCTGGTACGGTTTACCAGTAACTTTCCAAGCCTATTGATTCGACTGCTGATTGGTGTCTGATCCAAGCCTTATCAAGGACCTGACTGATGTTATTCTGTGCTGCTAAATTCTACTGTATTGTGCCTTCTATTGCGATACCCGTTGTGCGTGCCCAATTAGCCTTATCATATGAATTTATATGAATTATCTGATTTCATATAAAAAATTTGACATTGGAATTTTGTTTCAATCGGCTTGTAAATATTCTATATTGTGTTGAAGATTGTGTTTTGCTTATGGATGTCTCATTTTCAGGAAAGCATTAAATTTGACTCTTTATTGCTAACTGAATACAACGCATCCCCAGCAGCCTCAACATAAACTGTATTGATGTTTATGAGTAGATGATATGGACAAGTCATGGATTCCTAGTGGGTAAGTATAAGATTTATGAGATTTATTAGTCACTGGTTATTTTCTGGTGCCATGCATCACTTTTTAGTTCACTGGAATTGATTCAGTATGGTATTGTGAGAAATTGACAGGATATTTTTTTTGGATTTTTCAATATAGGTGTATGTGCATGCCTTCTTTTATTAGCTGAAGGAGAGGATTGAAGACTTAGTGCTTTTGGGAGTTTTTGAATTTTAATAATTGACAGGGGTCATTTTGCAAAATTGTAATATTTGTCATGTTTTTAGTATGGAGTTTGAACTGAATTTGTATTTATTTTTATGGCTTTTGTTGCATATTTATATCATGTTTTTAGGGTTTTAATTTGTTGTAAAACTTTTGATTTATGTTATAGTTTTTAGTGATGGTTAAAGAGTTGGTTTTTTGGATTCATAATTGAGGATGTTGGTATGGTTAATGTAGACGGTACTTGCATAATAAAAAAAGATGTCAAGTTCAATTACATCCATCAAGTGACAACAGACCAACACTAAATATTTCTTAAATAATCAAACTACATTTCTCTTTTGAACATATCCATCAGCACACATCTCTGTTAGTGCTTCTTTTCCTGCATTGTCCATATAAAACACATTGTGCAAAATATCCAAGAACCTGAAACAGAAATGATTTAGAATTGTCAATGAAAGTCAACAAACTACTATTAACTTCAGAGCATTGTTTAGTGTTTCTGGTAGTTTTCCTTAGACTAATTGTTCATGTGTGTTATACATATTAGTAGACCAGGTCTGATATGAATGGTACCAACTAAATGTCTTGTCTATACTTTCGTCATTGCCACTACTTATTTTAACACATCAATTACTTTAACACCTGAGTCATGCAATTAGTCACTAAACCATTACCAGATTCCCCACCTGACAACTATGGCTATCCTGGGTATTATGCAATCAGACAGTGACAGTACCTGAACATGCCCAAAAATTCATCATCCCATATCTTCAAATACTCTCTCTTTAACCCTGCCTCGGTCACTTCCTCTCCTCTCTCCACAACCTACCAATAGCCTCTCTGCACAATCTACCAGATTTCGTTGCAAAATAGATCTCGTATTACTGTACCACCATCCAGCTTAGAACCAACACGTGCATGGAGAGATGCTTGAAGAGACTTGATGGATGACTTGGATGAGACAGTGCCAGTTCCAACAACTACATGGTCGCATTTTGGGAAGACCCAGGCATAGAAGTTAGGTGATACATTAGATCCGAGGTACATCTCAGCGAGATCGGTGTAGTATGACATAGCTGAAGGAGGTAAGCAGATTCTTTCCAGGTGATTGATGTATTCTACTTTTACATTTGTATGTAATTGGTGTTAAAGAAAGATCTTATTTGAATCACAATTATAATGATTTTCAAGATAATGAGGTTTCTACTAAATTCAAATTGATGTCAAGAAAATCAATAACTATACAAGAATATCAACATTCTCCAAATATTTCCACCATAAATAGAAAATATGAACAATAGCTTAAACTCAAAATTATACAGATCTTTGTTATTTCCGTATTTGAATTGCTAGAAGAAATTATTAACACGAATCATGGAAATTTCATTAAAATGAGAACAAAGGATATTCATTTTCACCAGTAGTAACTTAATGACACAAAATATTTCTCAAAAAGTTACGCATATTTCACCTGAAAGGCTATAGCGGTAGCATACTCACCAGCACCAATCTCCCGTGCAACCCTACTATTAGCACCATCAGCACCAACGGCAAGAGAGGGATTGGCGCGAGAACCATCAACGGCGAGACAGGGATCGGCGAGGCAGAGAAATTTTCAACAACGAGAGGAGGATTGATGGATCGGCAAGACAAGAGAGGAGGCGATCGATTCCCTTTTCTCGTGTGAAAGAGAAGAGAGGAGGCAGGGATCAGCTGTAGCCTAAGTGTGCATTCATTTTAACTGAGGGGTATAATCGAAAATATAGAAATACGTATTTTAAAACAGAACTTTTCAGATTATTTTTAATCAAAATAATATAAGAATGGCAAAATTAGAAATAAATCAAGTTTATAGTGGCATTGGCAGAATTTGAAACTTTGGAGTGACATTTTTTAAAATTAGAGGTTTTGGAGTGGCATGGACACAATTTTCCCTAAATTTTATCGGTTGCATACTACAAATAAAAAGTTAAAAAAGTTACTTTAATGTAAAATTAGTGGAAACCACTATTTCTGCTTGATGCGTACTAGTTACTCACCCACCTTTTCCAACCCACATTATCTTTTTTTGTTAGTTAAGAAGTGCTAATATCTTAGAATTAGAATTGGAATTTGTATAAAATTCACAATTATCTAAAATATGTTCAAGTTTTGCAAAGACTTAATTAGTTTAGATGGATTGGACCTGTTGGATTATATGAGGGACCGAGTGGAAATTGATGCAATTGATAGAGCTGCAGATCTTATGCCTACTACTTCAGTTTCAGATGACACTAGTTCTTCTCCTGCTAGTATTGTTATGCTTGACGCAAGTCATTAGATCTTTAGATGTTGTTACTATTGTTTATGTTTTGTAATTTGTCTTATGTCATATGCAAAATTTTATGTTGGTTTACGTCTTTTGTTTTCAGAGTATTAAGTTCTGCTTTTCTGTAATATTTTGATCATCTGCTGTTATACTTTGTTTAGATTTTTGTATAAACAATTTGGTTTCATAATAAAATAGGTGGAGTATCCCACTTTTGTCCAAAAAAAAAAAAAATACATATATATTACTTACAATTTTGATGTCTTTTGAAAAACTTTAGAACTTCAAGAAATGACTGAATCATATGAAAACAGAAGATGTCGAAATTGACAAAAAAAAAAACTACATATATGTTACTTACAATCTTGATGTCTTTTGAAAAACTTTAGAACTTCAGAAAACAACTGTATCATTTGAAAATAGAAGAGGTCGAGAAGAGAATGATGAAATAACACTTTATGGAAGGACATTTAATTCACATATTTAACAGTATTTTTTGATAATTTTGTGAGTCTTTTTTTTTTTCTAAGGAAGACAAAAGCACAATTTGAATATGACATTCAGGTTAATTTGTATCCCTATTTTTTTTTTTGTAAAAATGATAGAATACCTTTGAGTTATATTATATCAGAATTTGTCAATGAAATTGAATCTGTAAATATAATTAATATTATTTTTATATTTTTATCTTGTTATTTAATTTTTATATCTTAACCTACATAAATTTATGTATTGACCAAAAGTTAATTATACGTAACTTGTACCAAATATGATGCAAAAATGTGGACTTCAATCATTATATCTGAGCAAATATCTAAGGATAAAAAAAAAGTTTTCTTCAAATTAAGTCGTTAGTTGCTTCATTACAAAACGATCAATTAAATTCAAAATACAGAGTTCAAAACTTCACATTAAAATATTAAATTACCGCCCCATATTTTTCTTACATAAAAAAAAACCATTTATATTTAGCCATTCTTATGAAACATTAAACAATCTGCTAGTATATTAATGCACATTTGAAAATATAATTCTTAATAAAATTATACACTAAATTCTTTGGGAAAATAATAAATGGCGAAAGGGTTCTTCCATAGTCATCTTACGTACTCATGCTAACTAATATGGTCATATATATTAATTATATTTGAAACAAAATCGGATAGTCAATGATAGGCATAAATTATATACATATTCGATCTATTTTTTTTATCATGAAATAACGTCAAATATCTTGTATTTTGAATATAAAAAGAATAAAATACACCTGCGTTTGTTTGGTTTTAATTTGCAGGAAATGAAGAAAAATACCCAGTGTGGACGAACGGATTGTGATATGGCCACACTAAGTACTTAGATGAATTTCTGGATGTGTGCCAATTTTAAAAATGTATAATGAACTATGTATCAAAATTAATGTGGACGCACGGATATCGATGCAGCCACACTCTGGTCGCATAGAAAAAGTCCGAGCCGAGTGCGAGTGGCCTGGCTGCACTGTAGCAGAACGCAGAACTGGAGCCTGAACTTAAAATAGCTATATATTTTGACTCGTAACTTCGTTTTAAGCATATGACCACTTTTCGAAAAGCTAGCAAGAAGATCTACAACTTGGAAAGCCTAGTGTGAACACACTTTGGTTGCAGACAGTCTAAAATTAGACATAACCCACTAACTCTACATTTTAGGCTCCAAATTGGGCAGAACTTTAGCTTTAAATGAGGGGGTTCATTTCCATTCAAGTCATCTCTTCGCAAAGATCAATCTCATCTCTCAAAATCTCTTCTCCACCAATACTTAGCGTAAAATTCTGCAATCAAGGAAGTAATTCAAGGAGGAGGAAGAAGAAGATTTTAAAAAGAATGCAAGAATAAGTGTTATTCATCTAGAGAAGGGTGTAATCTATTTCTTTATTTAATTTCTTTTTGTTTTATACCAATCTTGGTAATGAATCTTTTATTGAATACTTGCATCTCCATGAGAGGTTAATTTTCTCTCTAGGAGTTTGGTTAATGCATGAACTTGTTTAATTCTATTTTATTCAGATTTTAGTTTTTATGATGATTGTTTGATTTGATGTTAATTTTTGTGATTTATTCTTTATGAATTTTATTAGTACTTGAATTGTAGTTCACCTGGTTAGGTTTAGTGAATTGAAGTAGCTTGAAATCATGTTATATCATGTCTTTTCGCTTTAGTTTATTAAATTCTAGCACTGGTCAAGGTAAGGGGAGTACTAATTGAAATCATAAACAAATACCTTAGGTTTTGGATTAAAAACGATCGTACTTTGATATCTAAGCCAAAACTACAGAAATTGAGGTTAGAGACTTAGTGAATGACATAACTATGAAATCAACCCCTAATTAGGACACCTTAGAACAAATATTGATATATACTTTGGAGCATGTGACTTAAATATTCCTCTAGGTTAGTGACAACTCTAGAATTCGAGGAACATTAATCCATCCACCTAAAATATTTGTATTAATATTTGTTCCAAAGGCTAACACAAGTTATAAACTATTTTTAAGCTTTCTTTGAATAAATATTGATTTTTGTTTTGGAGCATGTGTATTAAATATCCCGCTAGGCAAGGTAAAACTCCTAGAATTTGAGGAATATTAAACCATCCACCCAAAATAATAGCATCAATATTTATTCCAAGGACGACATAAGTTAGAAACCTCGTTATAATCAAACATGAATTTAAATAAACGAATAAATAGAATTAGCAAGATATTGTAGACCGAATGCCCCTAGATCTTTTCAATTCTTGAAAGCAACCAAGATTCTATTTTACTTTCCTCTCTTTCGGATATTGATTATAACAAAATCCCCAATTTAGGATTGTTAGAACAAAATCCCCAATTTAATTTTACTTTCTTGCACAAATTTGAAACAAATTAATAGAGTTAAAGACTAATATTTTCCGATTTTTCTGTGGATCGATATTCAAAGTACTACAAGGATAGATTGTGCGCTTGCAACTAATTTTTCTTTGAGTATTTAGATTTATAAATTCAAAAGTATAAATAATATAAAAATAAGCATAAAATTCTATACTTCAAACACTCATCAGTCAACAATATGCATTTTTTTTTTCTATTGTAGTTTTTGTTGTAATCATCCATTAAACATGAGAAAAGTACATGAAAATTGTATTGTAAATGTCAACTACATCAAAGAAGACATGATTTCAAGGCAGGCATTTCACGTGACGTTCCCTCCTTCAAGTTCATCACGAAGTAAATGAAGCCAAGATATATTAATTTTCTGAATCAACAATTAAAAGAGAACATCCTATCTGAAGAGCAGATTAAAACAAGTATAGGTGAATAACTTCTTGTTATTTTTATTTTGTAAATATGAGCAAAGACGTGAAAAATAATAGGAGTTTCATATACAAATATTTCTTCAACTCTGTAAGATATTGGTGAAAACTACAGTTACGAGTGAGAATTTTGATTCAAATTCAAATTTAATGACTTTATTAAATTAAGAATAGTTTTGTTAAGTTCGAGGTTGCTGAGAAATAAGAAATTCGGAACTTAATTAATTAGCTGCATCCGTTAAGGTTTTCACATTATTGGCTAAATTAAGAAAATAAAGATTTACTATTTTTAGATAAAAAACATCTCAATCCATTTTTTTATTTTAGAATATTAATAGACTACCGTTAGAATCCATAGGCATATGTCAGATTCAATTGTATAAAAGTCACACTATAGCTCTTTGTAAAACCAATCAGATTAAGTAAAATCAATTAATTATTCAATTCCCTGACTACAAATTTACCAGAAAAATCAACCGAGTTGTATATAGTTCAGTTCGACTTGATTATAGTATCTTAATACTTTTGTTAAAAGAGTCCCAAAAGAAAAAATAACAAATACAGTTGAAGATAGTTGGTTTTAATTTTGATAATTCTGTTTTCATACTTCCTATGTAATTGTTATGAAATAAAAAAATAATAATTACGAAGAAAAAAAGTACAAAAAAGCACATTTAACTTATTCCACTAATAGATTACCGAGTATGCAAGCACAAAACTTTCATATAATCTTGATTCCATCATTATTAGCATAATTATAACAATTTATAATTACTAATTAGAGTGGTTGTTGCTACAACCTGGTGACAATTAAAAATATGTCAAGAAAATAAGAAAGAGTGTCACCATTGCAATTATATTTTTTCTGCACAGAAGAGAAAATTATATTTTTTCCTTTGAAAACTAAATGAGCTCAAGTGATTTACCAATTAACAATTTTTTTTTTGGTCTCAAAGGACCCGTAGGTAAGTATCCATTAAACAGAATAGTGCTTACATAGTTCATACATCCACTGGTATATCTGAAAAAACTTTCTGCACTAAAACAAAACATCAAGAAAGACTATAACCTATGAAAGAAAGGGAATGTATACCTAGAGACATCCCAGCCTTGAATCCTACCTAATTTAGCTAAGCCATCAGCAATCTGATTTTGCTCTCTTGCAATATGAACACAAGAAAATTCCAAATCCTTTCTTAGAACTTTCCAGATACTCATAACTTCCATGAAAGCTCTCCAATCAGAGTTAATCGGAGGGGAGGGAGATGCAACATCTTCAATCAGAGACTTACAATCTGAGAAAAAAATAACAGTTGACAATACCTCTACCTTTGACTAGATCAATTGCGCTTTTCAAAGACAGAGCCTCACATTGAAAAGGGCAACACCCTTTAACCTTAGCTGATCTATACTCAATCAAAACCCCTTTGAAGTAGAGGCAAATACCCATACCCCCCTCCCAGCCTTTCTCCCAAGACCCATCAACAAAACAAAATAAAACATTATTTGGATCAATTTGAGGTCGATTGCCCAATACCTCGGCCCTGGGAGACCTTCTCTTGCTCTCCTTGAAATTGGACTCCCATGAAATAGCTCTCAGGACTTTTTTAAAATCACCAAAGCCCACTGACAAACCCCCATATGCTTTACTGTTCCTACATCTCCAAAGCACCCACTAGGAGTTTGCATAGAGGGTCCATTGCTCTTCATCTAAAGTTTCATTCAACCATTGTAGAGCCATTAAGAAGGATGCAGGTAAGGTATCGGTTCTCAAGGCAAAGGGACCAGCAAAGTGACAAGCTTTTGCCAACTGACACGAGTGTGTAAGGTGAGAGACATCTTCAAAGCTATCCCCACATGTGGCACACATTGTGCTGACAGATGAAAATCTGCAATTGAGGGTTGAGGCACTGATTTAAATCAATGTGGACTGATGGAGCCATCTCCTGTCATGGAGCAGTTTCTAAAGGAAAACCCTTACTCTGGGAGCAATGTTACCCTTCTGCCAAATTGAGTCCCAAATTTTCTTGTCTCCTATCATCTGAATCTGAGAGTTTGAAGAGAGGATAGTGTAAGCCTTCTTGACTGAGTAGGAGCCATTTGTTGCGTGTTTGAAAATTAGTCTTCCCGGGCCCGCATTGTCAGATGGTGGTTGGATGTTTTGCATAATATGCATAGAATTAACATACCCAAAGAGAGAGATAAGTAAATTCACATCCCACATCCCACATCCCACATCCCTGTGTCTTGCAAAACCAGATCTCTGACCTTTAGATGTTGCGGAGTGTTGACTTGACTGGGGCAATTCAGAGCCCCCTCAAACCATGGTTGAGCCAGGGCAGTACAGTTATCTCCATCTCCAATCTTCCAAGTGACCCAAGGCAGCAGAGTATTCCGTAATCTCATGAGTGCTTTCCAAAAAGGAGTACATTTAGAGTTTCTCTTACTCAGCCATAACTCGCTCCTTGGCAAATACTTAGCCTTAACCACCTGAACCCACAGTACCTTCGAGCCGATGCTAAGCGCCAAAGAAATTTCATCAGTAAGGTGTCATTTACCATTGCTAGATCAGTAAAACCAAGACCCCATCTTTCTTTTGGTGTTGTAATCTTGCTCCAGCTTATGTAGGCCATATAGCGCGTGTGCTCTTGCTTTCTCCAGAAGAAACACCTCATGATAGCTGTTATTTCCTTAATAACTGTCTTTGGAATGCTTGAGGTGGCCATATAGTAAATGGGGATGGCTTGAAGCACTGATTTAATGAGTACAATACGTCCTGCTTGTGACAGGAGATGGCTTTTTCAAGATTGCAGCTTAGAGGAAAATTTTGCAACCAAAAAATCGAAGGAGTGCCTTGCAGTGGCGATTGGGGCTCCCAAATATGATGAATAGTCCCTGTCAAGAGGCACAGAGAGAATTTGAGCAACGGTCTCTCTTTCTTGTTGAGATGTAGGATGGCTGAACCAAAGGGAGCTTTTTTGGGGACCCACCTGTTGGCCTGAGACAACAGAAAAGGCAAGGAGGGCATTAATTACCACGTTGAACTCATGTGCCGTTGCAGAACTGAAAATTAGTAAGTCATCGGCATACATGCAATCCTTCAATGACAAGGCAGTAGGAGCCAATTTAACTCCTCTGTCTCCCCTGAGTTAACCAAGTATGAGAGATGATGAGAAAGAAGATCCATACCCAATATGAATAAGTAGGGAGATAGAGAGCAACCCTGTCTTAGTCCACATTGAGGACGGAAAAATCCATCACCTTTGCCATTGATTACCACTGTAAATTCTGTTGACTTGATGCACCTAATTATCCATCTTGCAAATTTGGGAGGAAAATTGTAGATAGGCATAATTGACTCCAAGAATCCCCAATCCATTCTATCGAATGCCTTCGACAAATCCACCTTTAGACAAAATTCCTTGTTTGGATAATCAGGGAGGGTCTTCTGTAGCTGATTTACATACTTCCTTGAAACCCGGTTTTAAGCCCCACCATGATTCCACCCTAAATCTCAGCTTTTCTCTCACAGATGATGTATTTGTACACAACAAAATAGGGAGATGGTCGCTGCAAAATCTTGGGAGATGAAAGATTGCCGAGTTTGGATATAGCAGGGCCCATGGAACAGTGCTCATACCTTTATCCAGACGCTGATCTATATGGGCTTGGCCGGCCTGTTTATTTGACCATGTATAACATGGGCCATGATGGCCCAAATCAACCAATCCATTTGAATGAATACAGTTTCTAAAGGCTGAATTATTTGGCCCTAACACACTAGAGCCCCATCTTTTATCGCAGTAGTCACTGATAGCATTAAAATCCCCTAAAAGGCAGGCTCTCCCTTTCATTTGCACCATAAATTAAGAGATTTCATCCTAGATAACTGAATTTTGACTTCTTGATGGGTCCCCATAAACACAAGCCAACCCCCATAGATCTTTACCATCATTTAGTTTTAACTTTGCCAAAATAAAGAACCGAGTGGATTTGATTACCCTCAAGTGCACCTCATCACTCCACAACAGCCACAAACCACCCGAACGCCCCCTTGAAGGAACAATAGAGTAATTATGTAAATGTAGATGCTGAATTCTACCCCTAGCCACCTCTTCATTATACTTTGTCTCGGAAATAAATGCAATAGCCGCCATTGTCAAGTAAAGATATCTATTTAACGTGGATATTGTCGATCCTCCGCTGCCCCGATAATTCTACGAGAATAGACTCCTAATTCTTGTGCCGGCGACTCTTGGTCCGCCGGTCTTGGCCTTTTCACATGACCACCCTCTTGAGGCAAAAGTAAAGAACTAGAAGAAATGATTGGAAGTTGTCTTACCATCTGACCACCAAAAAAAATCATGAGACTCGTCAAAACCTTGACCAAGGCCTGTGTGATCCCTTTTTAAACCCGAAGACCCATTGGAAGATTCAGGTCGAGGGATGCTACTAGCATTAGTCATCCAACTACCAAATTTAGGACTAAGCAAACAGTCCACATCATACTTTTCCTGTTGGTTAGGATTTTGTAATAACATAGACACCCTAACACGGTCACAACATGTTGACAACTCATGCCCCAACCTTCCACAATAGGTGAAAATCCTTGCCACTTTTTCATAATAGCAATGCACCTTAACCCGACCCACGACTGGGTGATCCATTGAGAGAAAATCCTTGAGTGGCTTTTCTAAATTGATCATCACTCTCTGTTTGATAAAACTCCCATTGACCAGCCCTTCTACTGATGGAGAAACAAGAGACCCAATTTTACAAGTAAGGGTCTGGATTCCTTCCTCATTCAACGAGTTGATCGGTACATTGAAAGGTTGCACCCAAACATTACCAAACTCAATATGTTCATCACGCAAGTCGAGATGGGAATCAACCTGCCTAGCAGTGACTAAATCCCCTCGAAAAGTCCAAGGGCTTGACAGGAGCACCGTATCCATGTCACGTTGAGAAAAGAATTCAACTAAGAAACAATTCCGAGACACTGATCTGAAAATGGTATCGTGATGGGCGTTCCAAGCCTTGGTCATGGCCTCAGAGAAATGGTTATTCAGAGCGGTCTTATCTGAAATCATCTTAATAAGCAGGGTCCGGTTCCAATCTGTACTAGTGGCCGCATTTACCGGCACCGTAACCACCAGATCAGGTCGATCGGAGGTATCAAGACCGATGAAGCGCTGAATCAGGGCTTCATTTTCAGGAGTCATCTCGGCCATTAGAGAGCTGTGAAGAGCTTTTGGATTTGGAGGGGATTTAGGAGAAGGAGAAGAGAGAGAGAATAGGTAAATGCAGTGGATTCTTGTAGTGTGAGGGGTTTGGAAAGGGGGTAAGGTTACCTTCCTTTTTGTCTGTATATCCAATGAACTGAGGTCGGTGCTGATCCTGAGACGCGTGTCCACCTCTCTTTTATTGAGATACTCAGAAGAGGCATGTTGTTGTGTATAGAACCTTCCAATAACAGATGAAGGATGATAGGTGGTCTTTGTCTCTATCTTGCATTTTTGGACTTTGTAGAGCACGCTTATCATAGCACACAAAAGGATATGTCAAGGATTTCAAAATTAACTGAGGGGTTTGTCTCTTAATGGGTTGGATGTTATGTATTAGGCCCCCTAGACTCGGCGTAAAAGCTCTATTTGTGGACCCATGCTTGATTATGGCATTTTGAGCCGCCGGAGCACCCCTTGACGAAGGTGCCTGCTCAGTAATCCGGGATAAAAGTGCTCTTCTTCTACCAGGCGGAATGTAGGGCCTAACTAAATAGTGCTGAATTCGATCAATAGGAGGAATGAAAGGTATGTCATCGTTACCAGGATTTGGGGGTGATGGATTGACAATGCGCTCAATCAAACAGTCAGACCATCTGTTTCCATGGCCAACCCGTAGAATTCTAGAAATGAGCCCCAGATCATAGCATTCGATTCTCAAACAGAGCTTAGACTTATCCGTGCCCCTAAGAGCATCTTGAGACACCCCTAGCAGATTCCCCATACCAGAAATCGCCTTACAGAAATAAATTGGATGCCAATAATCTATGGGGAAGTTGTGAACCAGGAGGAGGAGCTGGGAGCTAGGTGGAAGGGGGTCTGACCTATTCTGCGTTTGCCATGGGAGGATGATTAGAGCAAGAAGGTCCTCCCAGAAAGGTGAGTCACCCTCCAACTCGTCTTGGGTTACCCAACCCGGGAGCTTTAGTAGAAAGCCATTCTTAACCGGGACAGAGGTCCAGTTGTCAAAGGAGCCCCCATACCTATTCAGAAGGTGGTGAGAGAGCAGATGAGAGGAGGGAGGAATATGGCCTGACATTGCCGTGAAAAGAACATAGCTGTCGAGGTCGACCATTATTCGATTGTGCATTTTCGGTGGCGAGAGAAAGCAATAGAGAACTTCCAGTTAATCAGAGAAAGGGTACGGTCGAGCCATTTCTAAGAGACAGGAAAGAGGGAAATTAGAGAAAGGGAGACGCTAGGTAGCAGAGATGGGTAGGTAGCTTCAGAGATGAAAGAATAGAGCTAAAGGGGATGTGAATTGAAGGGTGGGAGAGCCATTAAAGCAAAAGGGAAGAGCCATTAGAGCGAAAAGAGAAAAAAAAGAAAAGGTCGGGAAGAAGGGCGATTTTTATTATACCAATTAATAATTTATGGGTCAAAATCAGAGCTAATAATATTTATAACCTTAATTGTCTATTTTACTTATTAATTCGCAAGCGCACGAATCAATTCGTATAGTATAGATCGGAATGTCGATCTACATGGATGGTATATTAAGAGATCTAATTGCAAATCAAGTCTAAGTTATATATTCTTTTAGATTGGTTGGTTTGTTGTTT
>CAXKVR010000784.1:0-53303 GCA_964058845.1 Carex sylvatica
TGGACAATTAATTTTGTATTTTATTATATTTGAAGCAAAAATTTATCATTACTTTTGAAAAATATATAAATGCATATATACCCTTAAGTTCGGAAAAGAATCGAGTTGTACGCTTATTATGTCTTGCATGAGCAACATGACATAATATGCACATTCCCAGCCGGCTGGTTGTTGTGGGCACTATATAACAAGTTTGTAAAAAATAAAATGTAAGTTAATGAGCATATATAGCAATGATTTATATATTCACAAATTTTTGCATCTAGGTCCTTATAATCATATCTCAATAGAAACTATTACCTTGCAATCGTTATGAATCGTTAAAGAAGTACCTATTTCCCTGATGAAGGCACTGTTGAAATATGAACAAATTGAACAATCAGTACTTACGAGAGATATTTAAAACGATAATATAATAATAAAATCATTAGAATTCCAAACAAACGTAAAATTAAGAAAGTTACTTACTCCTCGACCGCAGCAGTGATCATTAGCATTTTTTTGCTCTTCTTATCGGAATCGTACACGTACAAGGAACGATCTCTTGGTATAAGCACGGTCAATATCCAATGATTTCTGCATATTAGGTTTGTAGCATGTCATATTCTATAATTTATATGAATTGAAAGAAATATAATAAAATTATAATATATATATAACACTAACATCTGATGGTAAGGTATAAAGATCAATCTCTTGTCCCGATTCTCTTGGAGTGCTTTCCTCATGTATTGAAGAACACCTCCCCGGTCATCATTCAGCATGGTGGCATTTGTTCGCTGGAGGTCTATGAAACCAATCTGCTCATCAGGAAATTCCTCCTTGATGAATTTGTGCCAATACCTAAAAAAAAGAAGGCATACATGTGTTCTCAAGTTTGTGAAATTTGAATTAAAAGTACTGAATTCTGCAATTATTACGAATATTAAACTCACAGCATCCATATCTAAATGACTGGTCCAGTGAGCCACTCCCGTGGTGTAAGCAAGGCTGCATAATCATCTGCATAAACGTATATGGACTCTGCTGAACTGAAAAGATCAAGTGGCGGATCGATTTTGAATGGACTGCCATCTAGCTCTGAAAATCGATCACGCAGCTGGTTGAATGTTCGTCCCAGCTTTTCAAAATTTATATGATCAAACACCTTGCTGTGACTCGTTGTTTTTTGATCTCCAGAAACTTGCACCTCTTTGCGTAGTTCCTGCAAAATTTCATAATAAATTGAAATAAAATTCAAAATCAACTATAACTATATCATATAGATACAAATTAAGAAGGCATAAAACTTAATAATAATATACCTCATCTGAACCTGTCAATATCATGGACATCGGCCATGCAGTGAAACTGCCGAGGACCGATGCAAGGGTTAACTGCTCGCCATTTGGTACAAGTAAGGGGAGTTCTATGAAGTCTGCATCACGAATAGCATCCACCGTTACTCTTGCATGGTCGGGCGGCATAGGCAAACCGTGAATTGTTCCACCTTGTACAACTGGAACATGAATTGTCCCTACGGCCACTACAAGAGTATTCACACCTACATTCGCCTGGAGTCTGCACCTTAGTTCTTCCTCCTGTACAAATACATGTATTTACTCGAATAAAATCTAAATATGTATGCAATTAAAGCATAAACCTACTGATTCAAATCTGAATTTGCATTACCTCAGTATACTCGGAAAGATTTGCAGATGGTTTGACTGACTGACAGCTGCTCTGAACGAATGTTGGGCTATACGTCTTTTCTTGTTGGCCCATGGTCTGCTGAAGCATTATTGCAAGCTCAGCTTTCATTTCTTCTTTCATTTCTTCTTTCATTTCTTGCCGCAATCTCTGCTCCATTCCTCTTACTCTCTCCTCCACTCTTTGATCCACTCTCGCATCAAATTCTTCTTCGAATCTCGAGTAAGTAACAGTGTGTTTCCTCCTTATCGAGCTCTTACCAAATGCTGTTGTAATTGCAAGCAGACCGCCCACTGCTCTCACCCTCCCGGGATGTTCCCGATTTGGCAGAGATTTTCCCAGAACATCATTGTATCGTACGACGGCCAACTGGCCTTGTTTAAAGGCCGCTTCTTGTTCTTCCTGAAATGACCACATAAATGTTATAACAAAATAAATTAAAGTTGAAGTTTCAATGAATGACAATATCTAAATACTCACAATTCTGGTGATAACCGGTAAGTATGTTTCTGGATAAAAGCGTTCATTGGTCTCTTCTGAGAGCTTCTGTCTTCCTAGTTTCCACGTGACGTGCCTATGCTCAACCGACAAATCAATAAGCTCCTCTGGTGTCAATGCAGTACCAGTTGACCCTTGGGAAGACGAATCACTAGATGTTTTCTCGTTTGCAATCGTCTGCATAGCATCTCTGAGTCTACTCTGAAAACCCTCACCGGTATAACCTCTGGATCCTAAGAAATGCGGATACTCGTTGTGGGCCTGATTCGCCTTTCCAATCTTACTGGAATCCTACAATTTGAACAAAGAAACAATTAGTCTCAATTATAAAAAAATTTGAATTCTTAATTAATTATACATAAGGTAGGTGGTTCATAGTAACTATCATACAGCAAATCTCTCCGTCTCTCGGTACTTGCAAAATTCTTCCCAGTCTTGTTCTTCAATCTGGAGCTTACCAAAATCGGGCGTCTCACCCTTGCGCGACACTTTAGTCATTTCGGTTCACCACTTCCGGTGACAAGTAGACATTTTCTGATAATAATATTTCTGCACCTCTTCGTTGTCGATTATGCCCCAGTCCACCTTACAAACAAATAGAAATAAAAAATTTAGAGTTAGTTAATATCAAAAGAAATCTTGTGAAATTAGCAGCAAAATTTGTTTACCTTAAGTATTTCTCATATTTTTTGCTTTTTCTCATCTGGAACATCTTTCCATCGTTGGAACCTTAGAGAAACATTCCTTCTTACCAATATCCCAAATTCCGTTGCAAAACTCGTCGTATCTCGAGTAACAACCGGCCTGTAAAATTTGTCAAGTTCCAGCTGTTTGTCTTTCTCGTTGAACTTCTCCTTAATTTTGTTAGGCCCTCTTCTTTTCTTCTTAGCTGAGACTATGTCACCATCACCTTCCATATCTGAAGCAAGAATTAGCAATTAGGATTAACTTAATGCCAAATAAAATTTGATAATACTTGAGCGATACCATATAAAATTAGCAATATCATTTGGAACAATTAAATAGGCATATTTGAGTAAAAAGGTTTAACAATATTTCGATTATAACTCAATTAAGCAACTAGGGTTAACAATATTCCGAATTAGCAACTAGGGTTAGCTTTATGCCAAATAAATTAAATTACCAATACTTGAGCAATACCATATAAAATTCTCACAATGCCTTGGTACCAAGTATACTTGAGTAGCTAGGGTGAACAATCAAAGTTTAACAATTTCAAATAAGCAATTTCTAATAAGCAAATAAGAGGATTGCTAACAATTTGTAATAAGCCTTGGTACTAATTTTTTAAATAATTTGTAATAAGCAACAATTTCTAATTAGCAACAAGACATTTTGAGTTTGTAAGCCGAATTTCTAATAAACCAAATTAGCAATAATTTCTAATAAACCGAATTAGCAACAATTTATAATCCGAATTAACAACAATTTCTAATCCGAATTTTCCAAAATTTCTAAACAATTCCTACTAAATTGATTATAAATTTTTAAACAATTTCTAATCCGAATTAACAATAATTTCTAACCAATTAGGGGACTTACCCGAGTTTGAGAAGGAGAGGGAGGCGGAGCCGACGAGCCGACGGTGGGGTGGAAGAGAGACACACGGCGGGGTGGAACTAGCCGACGGACTAGGGTTTTGAGAAGGAGAGGAAGAGAGACGCACGGCGGAGCTAGGATTTTGAAACTTGTGAAATTTTTGGCTAAGTGCTTGAGGAGAAGAGGAAGAGAGGAGAGGCCACGGTTTTGAGGAGAAGAGGAAGGGAGGCCACGGTTTTGAAAATTTTCCAAATTTTGGCTAAGTGAGCCGGCGCCCTAATAGAGTATCAAGATCGATTCTCACTACAGAACCGATCCTGATGCCTATCTGGATCGGTTCCTTACTAAATAACCGATCCAGATACGCCTCAGGATCGGTTCTGAAGTTAGAACCGATCTTGATACATTTTTAAATTTAAAAATAAAACGGTGCCTTTAATAGAGTATCAAGATCGGTTCAAACCTCAGAACCGATCCTGATGCTTATCTGGATCGGTTTTTTAGTAAGGAACCGATCCAGATAGGCATCAGGATCGGTTCTGAGGTTTGAACCGATCTTGATACTTTTTTAATACTTTTTTAAATTTAAAAATAAAACGGTGCCCCCAAAAGAGTATCAAGATCGGTTCAAACCTCAGAACCGATCCTGATGCTTATCTGGATCAGTTCTTTAGTAAGGAACCGATCCAGATAGGCATCAGGATCGGTTCTCAGGTTTGAACCGATCTTGATACTCTATTAAATTTAAATATGATAATAAATATGTATAAGTTATCAGATATTTAGAATGTTATTTTTTAAAATAATTTTATAAATAATTTACAAATAACTTATATAATTTATAAATAATGTATATGTTATGATATTATACGTATAAGTTATAATATTTTGATATATAAATGATTTTTTAATTATTTTTTTTAAAAATAAGTTATCATATTTTGATATATAAATTACATTTTAAAACTTATTTGATTATTATTTTTAGTGGTTTGAAAATTTCAAAACTAAATAAATTTCATGCTTCTTAATTGAAATCTTATTTGATTTGACAAATATTTGTAGCTTACATTTTGTAGATAATTTATGAAGAAAAGCATTTTTTTAGAAATAATTTTTAGAGAGTAATGTTCTTTAACATTTCTCATTATAATAATTTATTTTAAAAAAAATTTCTGGAATTTTTAAGAAGTAATTTATTAATGCACAATTTGTACACACACATATAGGAGAAGAACACCATCTGGATCGGTTCTGGAGGTAGGAACCGATCCAGATGGTGTTCTTCTCCTATATGTGTGGTTTATATTTTTGCATGTATACTTTTTTTTAAAATGAAAGTCAGAATGTGTATGTGTTATATTTTTCTAAATTATTTTAATCATAAATTCTGATAAATAATTTTATTATTTTTAGTGGTTTGAAAATTTTAAAACTAAATAAATTTCATGCTTCTTAATTGAAATCTTATTTGATGTGACAAATATTTGTAGCTTACATTTTGTTGATAATTTATGAAGAAAAGTATTTTTTTAGAAATAATTTTTAGAGAGTAATGTTCTTTAACATTTCTCATTATAATAATTTATTTTTAAAAAAATTTCTGGAATTTTTAAGAAGTAATTTATTAATGCACAATTTGTACACACAAATATAGGAAAAACACCATCTGGATCGGTTCTGGAGGTAGGAACCGATCCAGATGGTGTTCTCTCCTATATGTGTGGTTTATATTTTTGTGTGTACATGTATATTTTTTTTTATAATGAAAGTCAGAATGTGTATGTGTTATATTTTACCAGATGATACGTATATACTAAATAGTAACATTAAAAATTAAAAAATTAAAAAATAAGCTAATAAATTTACATATAACATGAAAATAAATAAGTTACAAGAAACATTGAAGAATATATAACTTGCATGCATGCTTTTCATTGTCTAGTGTTTCAATGCATCCTGAAAAAAGAAAAATTTCTTAAGTCAACGATATTAAATAATAATAAATCACATTTTTTATATTTTTATATTTTGACATACCAATAAAAATTTAGGGATTATTGCCAGTGGGAACTTCAATCCATTCTCCTTCATTGTGATCGTTGCGCGTGTGACTTGTCTTGTTATCCTCACCGGTTGGTAAAGATGCCATGCCAGTGGAAAACGGTGGTATCTCATCAAAATGATCGTACGCTTCTTCGTCTTCCACATTATCAATCCCGATGATACGTCTTTTACCAGAGAGGACAACATGTCTTGAACGATCGGCCGGATCAGTAACGTAGAACACTTGCGTGGCTTGTCTTGCAAGTATAAATGGATCGTCCTTGTATCCAGCCTTACTGAAATCCACTAGAATAAAACCATCTTCGTCGACTTTAACCCCCCTACGATTATCGACCCATTTACACATAAATAACGGAATGTTAAATTTTCTATAATCTACCTCCCAAATTTCTTCAACAAATCTGTAATATGACATTGATGCATGCGATGGTCCGGCACCTTTAGGATCTGACAAATCACTCGAAACGGCTACTAACGTCACTCCACTGTTTTGCACGGTACTCTTTGAATCTTAATTTCTTGTGTAAAATGTGTACCCGTTGATGTCATATCCTTGGAAGGTCCTCACGACGTGGACTGGACCAAGAGCCAACAATTTCACAGTTTCTGTAATATTTTCTCCCTCTGGAGCTTGCACGACTCTCCGTGTAAACCATCCCTCAAACTTTTTATTGTGTTCGCTGATTAACCACTTGTTGGATTTCTTAGGATTCTGTTGCCGCAAGAGAGTCATATGCTCGTCCCAAAAAGGATGAACGTCAGTGAGGTGTTGTAAAACATGAAAATGTGCTAGTGACATCATTGTACTATCGGGCTCAAATAATTTCGCACCGATTGTGCCTACCCCATGAAGTCGACTCTCGTGCCGAGATTTAGGGATGCCTATAGCTTTGACATCATCCATATAATTAGTACAAAACTCAATAACCTCTTCGGCAGCATAAGCTTTTACGATGCTTCCCTCAGGCCGATATCGATTCCTGACATATGCCTTTAACAATCCCATGTATCTCTCGAACGGATACATGTACCGCAAGAAAACAGGTCCGCACATCTTAATTTCTCTAATTAGGTGAACAATTAAATGAACCATGATATCAAAAAAAGACGGCGAAAAATACATTTCAAGATGACAAAGAGTGACAACAACCTCCTTCTGCAGAGCATCTAGCATATCGGGATCACTTACTTTGCAACATATGGCATTAAAGAAAAAACAAAGCTTCGTGATGGTCTGCCTAACACACTTTGGCAATATGCCCCGAATTGCAACAGGAAGAAGCTGTGTCATTAAAACATGACAGTCATGAGACTTCATTCCTGTCAATTTTAAATCTTCCAGTGAAACTAGGTTTTTAATATTCGAAGAATATCCAGATGGAACTTTGACACCATGAAGGCATTCCAATAAGCTTTTTTTCTCTGCTTTCGACAGCGTATGCATTGCAGATTTTAGATACGTACAAAATTTCCCATTTTCTCTTTCCTTCTCTGCTGGTTGTAGATCCGACCGTATGTTCAGGAATTGCATGTCTTTTCGAGCATTGATACCATCCTTAGTCTTACCCGGAATATTCAATAATGTTCCAACTAGGCTATCACACACATTTTTAACCACATGCATCACATCGAGACAATGTCGAACATCTAAGTGCTGCCAGTATGGTAAATCCCAGAATATTGACCTCTTCTTCCAACTAATTTTCGGTGCCCCTTTCTTTCTCACCACCTTCTTTTTAAATTTCCCAAATTGAACTTTGATATCCTTCACTCGCAAATAAACAGCTTTACCGGTCAACGGATAATTTACTCTGGTATTCTCGGTCTTTCCATTGAATTCTTTCTTTCTCTTTCGGTGTGCATGGTTGGCAGGAAGAAATCTACGATGACCCATGTACACATTTTTAGAGGAATTAGGTAGCCACACATCGACTGTATCGTCTAGGCAAACAGGGCATGCTTTCTCTCCTTTGACACTGTAACCCGACAAATTTCCATAAGCCGGAAAATCATTAATGGTGCAGAAAATCATGGCCCGTAAAGTGAATTTCTCCTTGCTGTATGCATCAAATATCTGCACTCCGGGTTGCCATAATTCTTTTAAATCATCGATCAATGGTGCTAGATACACATCTATGTCGTTTCCGGGCTGTTTGGGTCCTGATATGAGCAAGGTCAACATGATGTATTTGCGTTTCATACATAACCAAGGCGGAAGATTATAAATGCACAATAAAATCGGCCAACTGCTGTGCTTGCTGCTCATGCTACTGTGCGGATTTATTCCATCTGCACTCAGCCCAAGCTTAAGATTTCTAGGGTCACATCCGAATTCGGGGAACTCTCTGTCAATATTTCTCCACTGAGGAGAATCAGCGGGGTGCCGTAATTTCCTGTCTTTTTTTCGGTTATCTGCATGCCAACGCACTAATTTTGCATCTTTAGCATTTGAGAACAAACGTTTCAATCTCGGTTTCACGGGGAGGTACCACAATGCTTTTGCCGGAGGCCCTTTATTCGGTTTGTAATCATCACTTTTATCGCCGGTTAACTGCTTTGGTTTGTAACGTGATGCTCCACATTTTGGACACTCGTGAAGATCTTTATACTCGGATCGATATAATATACAATCATTTGGACACGCATGTATTCTTTGAACTTCCAAATCCACTGGGCACAATATTTTCTTCGCTTCATAAACATTTGGTGGTATCTCGTTTCCATCTGGAAGTATTTCTTTTAAAGTTTGTAATAACCCAGTAAAACTTTTATCACTCCAACCGTTAGATGCTTTAAGGTTATACAATTTTAATACACATTTCAATTTTGAAAATTTAGAATAACCAGGGTACAATTCTTTATTAGAATCTTCGTACAAATTCTCAAATAAACAATACTGCTTATCATTATCAAAATCATCTTCTAAATCACGTAACATTTGATCAAAATTATCACATTTATCTACCACCATATCATCATTTTCTTCGGTATGGTATTCCTGATCCTCAGTACGAGCACCTATATCGGTTTTCAATCCCCGTAGATCATTCTCGTCGTTTCCACCGGTATGGTATTTCTGATGCTCAGTACCAGTACCTATGTCGGTTGGCAAACTCTCACCGTGCCATAACCAACACTTATATCCTTGCTTGAATCCACGACGGATTAAATGGTTCCTCACTTGGTTCGGGTTGGAGAATTTTTGAACATTGTTACAATCACGGCAAGGACACGACATCAGTGCACTCCCCTTATTCGCCATATCTTCCGTAGCAACTCTGATAAATTCCTCGACACCTGTCATATATTCATCAGACAGACGTGATACTTCGTACATCCAACTGCGGCTCATCTGCAATTATAATAAAACACAATTAATTAAGAACAAGGTTGGAGAGCTTAGTTCTGTTCACAATATGGCTTACTTGGGGCCGGGTTACCATCCTATCCCACTCTCTGAATACTTTGTCTCAGTAGTGGCCGCATGTTAGTCGTGTTTTAGCATTTAAGAAAATTTCGGCAGCATTTCCCCTTAGTTCCCCGAGATTCGGGAAACTAAGTGGAAATGCTGCCGAAATTTTCTTAAATGCTAAAACACGACTAACTTGTGGCCACATCCTAAATGAGACAAAGTATTCAGAGAGCAGTCCCAAAACGGGGACTATTCAAAATTAATCCCTAATGGATTAATTTTGAACGGGTATCATGACCTAAAGGCATTAATAATGCGGTTGTGGCTCATAAGACAGTACTCTAGCTACATATCTAGCTAATATATATAAATACATCTCTTACAAAAAAAAAATACATTAATTAATGCACAAAAATGATTAAACATGAAACTTCTAGGTTGTACTTACAACTTTTTTGGATGACGGATCGAGTGAGATGAAAATATATCGCTGCACCAAATATCTCAATAATAGCCAATCTACAAAATTAAACCATCGATCGTTAAGAGATGTACATAACATGCATGTTATATATCCTACAACTTGAAATAAAAAAAATGCTCATATAGCATATATATATAGCATATATATATAGCATATATATAGAAAATCTTGAAATAAGAAGAGATATTCAAACTTATAAAGAAAATCTCCACATATAAAGAATAACTCATATGTAGCTCATATATTAGCTCATATATAGCATATGTGCATATATATATATGCATGTGCATCCAAGTCTCCACATATAAAAAAAAACTTGAAATGAAAAGATGCTAGGTATTCAAACTTATAATTAAAAGCTTGTGGAACCAACAAAAGAGCTGAATCAAGGCTATAAGGTTTAGATTTTGAGCGGGCCGGATCATAACTCACTTCTCATATATATATAGGATTTAGGGTTTAGGGTTTGAACCGAATTAATTATAAAGCTAATATATAAATGGTGCTCTACTAGTAATAACAAACTTGAGAAAAGAGATGATCAAATGTACCTCAGAAAAGAGAGGTGAGTGAAGTAATGTAGGGCGAAATAGCTGCTGCGCTAATTAAGAGAGGCGATAGAGGAAGAGAAATGAGATTCTGACAATAATGGAACTGAATTAACTTTTCATATGCACTATTAGGATCGGTTGTTTACGAAGAACCGATCCAGATACTATCAGGATCGGTTCTTTGTAAACAACTGATCCTGATAGTTAACTATCAGGATCGGTTGTTTACAAAGAACTGATCCTGATAGTTGAAGTATCAGGATCAGTTGTTTATAAAAACCGATCCTGATAGTATCAGGATCAGTTGTTTAGAAAAACCGATCCTGATACTTCAACTATCAGGATCGGTTGTTTATAAAAACCGATCCTGATATACTATTAGGATCGGTTTTGTTCAAAGAACCGATCCAGATAGATATTAGTATCGGTTGTTTCATATAACCGATCCTGATAGGCCGATCCTGATTCCTGTTTTTCCACTAGTGTATTGACTTTTAGTTTTGACAATCAGCAACAATGCCTCCTCTTATACATAATTAATTTAATATTCAATACTTAATTTTGAATATGAATTATGACGTAGACAATTGACTAAATATAAACATACTCATAAAATAACAAATCGGTTTCGGAATATCCTAATTTTAAATTAATAAAATATTCCGCATTAATAATTCAAAACTCTCAAAAACGAAACCAGGTACTAAATAACTGTTGACTAAACTCAAAAAACATTTAATCAGTGGGCGGTTGTTGCTCTCATTTACCATCAACAGCAAGAAATTAGACTCTAATTGCAAATTGCTATTGGTCCAATTTTGGCACTGGCAACACTAAAATAATATAAAATGCTCAAACAATACGTCAATACTTTGCTGAGCTAAGCCCACGGGACAATTAAAAATAAAATACAAATTTCGGTTCTTGGAATATGCACCAATATCCATTTTCAGTTATTCCTGTTTCATAAAAACAATCTGACCTGAATGACTGAATTGCTGCTCCGGTCATATTAAATAAATATATGCGCAATGAAATATCGTTTTTTTTTTATCCATACATAAAAGTTCACTATAAAATATTTATCAATACATACAGTTCAATGTTTCCTAATCATACGATTATCCACTCTAAAATATTTATCAACAGATCAATACATATAATTCAATGTATCTGAATCATACGGCATACCACTGTCCATTATAAAATATTTATCCATAAATACAAATACTATTCAATGTATCTGGATCATACGGTTGTCCTTTCTAAGGTTACATCCTACGGTTGGCCTTGGGGGAATCCAAACAAGATCGAAAGATTGCGAGGGAGATGGATTTGGACTGTCTACTTTTGTGGGACACTAACCTGAGCCCTACCTTTGCATTTCAAGTTGCTTTGCAAATTGCAATTGCAATTGCAATTTCCACCCCATTTTTTTAAAGCAAATCCAATTGCAGACGCTCACGCTCATACACCATACACCGTTGCTTAGATATCATATAAGACAACAGAAATCGCTTTCTTCTTGTTTGAAAAACAAGTAATTTGCTGTGCAAATTGCTGGTCATTAATTGAACGCTCTCAACTGTTATGGAGTTTGAAGACACCATAACAACACTAAATACACTAATACACCATTGGGTGCATAAAAAATTAAAATTTTAATTTTAAATGACAACCCGAAATCTTCGATGTGGTTCTAAGTCACAACTCACAAGCAAAGAATTGTGCAATCTTTTTGCTGCATGAAAGTGAATCGAAACTGCAGGCGTATAGACCTTTTGGCGAAAACCGAACATAAAAGTTTTCTCTAATAAACAGCGAATGGTACACTACCTAATAAATGCCATAGCATTGGAGATAGGGGTGTCAATGGGTACGATACGGGTAGGATGGAATCATTTTCATACTCATACCCACTAAAAATTGACCTTACTCATACTCTATCCAAATCCATTAAGAATTTTTCTTACCCTACTCTACTCATATCTATTAAAATTAGCGGATAACAAAACGGTAGTGGGCCAATAAAGAATAATACAAATTTAATAATTTTATTATTTTTACAAATAAACCATCAAAACTTATCATGTCATACATATGCAATCACAATTACTAATATAAAATTAAAATATAAATATGCAATTAATTCTAAGTATTAATTTTTTATTAAGCAAAAGAAATAAAATCATAAATATCTCTTCTAACAAATTTAATTTCTTAACTAAATAATAAATTAACATTCAAATAAAAAAGTAAAATGTTTAGCATAATATTATTCTTATGATATAATTATCCGTTATCCAACCGGTACGAAATAATCTTTACCCGTATCCATTGACACCCCTAATTGGAGATAGGCCAATGATTAGGCCATAGTTAAAGATTGTGGATAATGAGATGTAATTAGAGCCACATATAGGATCTTTTTGTAAATAAACTTTTTCTTATTAATATAATTGTTGACGTTCTTGCTAACCATTAAAAAAAAAACTCACAAGCAAAGCCTGTTTACCATAAAAACTTATGAGATTAAAAAAAAAAAAATCTCGCAAAAGACCCGAGAGGTGAGAAAAATAGAGGCAAATAATTGTTTACTATTAATAGTTTTGTGAGATAGAAAGATAGAAATTTAGTCTTTTAATTTTTATTTGATGCCCATAAAGTATTATTATTCGAATTTGCATTTCACAACCTCCTACATGGAGAATGCTGCCCTTTGCTACTAAATTAAAGACTGATTTTTTATTTTGAGAAGGGTTTAAATGCCTCCATATTTGTATGCTTGGATCATGCTTTCATTTTTAGAATTACAATAACTTAAAATTTAAAATTTAAATGTCAAAATAAAACTTTTAGATATGATTATGACAATTTGATTTTGGTTTGATTGAATCAAAAGCTTGTAAAAATGAACCAATGTGGATAAAATTATGGATGTTGATTTTTCAACTTATTGATTCTTATAAAATCAAAATTAAAAAAAATATTATATGTGCATATAGAGAAACTAATATTTTTCAACTTCTAATGTCGACTTTCTATCAAAGCTTCCGGCCCAATATGCATCGGAATAGCCACACAAGTTATTAGAACTATTATTTTTCATGAAAATTCCTTTCCGGGGGTTCCTTTTAAATATTTTAAAATTTTGTTTATTGAATCCAAATGAGGTGTTTTTGGAGCATGCATAAATTGACTAATTTGACTTACCAAAAAAGAAATATCCGGCCGAGTTACGGTTAGGTATATTATTTTTTTCACAAGTCTTTGAAATTGATTTATATCATCTAATGGTTCACCTTATTCGCTATTTAATTTATGTCTACCGTCTATTGGTGTTGATGCCGGTTTACAACCTAATTTGTCGATTTCTTTTAACAAATTTAGAGTATATTTTCTTTGAAAAATAAAGAGACCATTTTTGGAATGTGTTATTTATATTCCTATAAAATATTTTAAATAACCAAGGTCTTTGATGTCAAATTTTTTCTTCAAGTGAAATTTTATTTTATTGATCTCCTGTGATTATAATGTCATCTACATATACTAAGATAATGGTAGTGTTATTTCCTTTAATTTTAGTAAATAAAGAATGATCGGCACTACTAATCTTAAAATTGTAAAATTTTAAATAAGATCTTAGTTTGTCATACCATGTCCTTGGAGATTGCTTTAATCCGTAGATTGTTTTATTCAATTTGCAAACTAATTCATGGTTTCTTTCTTTTCATGCCCGGGAAGTAACATCATATATACCTCTTCTTCAAGTGTTCCTTGAAAAAAGGCATTTTTGACATCCATTTGGTATAATTTTCAATTTTGGTTAACCGTAATAGAAAATAGTATTCTCACCGTATTCATTTTGACCACGGGTGCAAAGTTTGAGTATACCCTTTCGCAACTAAGCGAGCTTTGTACCGTTCTACGGTACCATCTGAATTATACTTAATTTTATATACTCATTTACAACCTATAGATTTTTTGTCTTTTGATAATTGCACAATGACCCATGTTTCATTTTATTCAAGAGCCTTTAACTCTTCTTTCATGGCTTTGGTCCATGTAGAATTTTTTATGGCTTCCTCTTAATTGTTTGGTTTTTGTTCTTTTGCAATTGAGGTAAAAAAAAATTATAGTTGGAAGAGATATTATCATATGTAATAAAATTTTGAATAGGTGATAAGGCTAAATTATATACATATTCGATCTAGTTTTCATCATGAAATAATATCAAATATCTTGTATTTTGAATATAAAAAGAATAGAATACACCTAGAATCAAGTTACTGCGTTTGTTTGGTTTTAATTTGCAGGAGATGAAGAAAAATGAAGAAAAACGAAGAAAAATGCCCAGTGCGGATGCACGGTTTTCAATACGACTGCACTGAGTACTTAGATTGATTTCTGAATGCGCGCCAATTTTAAAAAGGTATAACAAGCTATACATCAAAATTCGTGCAGATACACGGATTTTGATGCGGCCGCACTCTGGTCACAAAGGAAAAACCCGAGCCCAGTGCGGATGCACTGTAGCACCAGTGTGGACGCACTGTAGCAGTCAGCCAAAAATAGAGTCTAAACTTAAAACGGCCACAACTTTTGACTCGTAACTCCGTTTTGGGCATATGACCACTTTTCGGAAAGCTAGTGAAAAGATCTACAATCTGAGAATCTAAAAAAGAAAAGTTGGAGTTAGTGCGGACGCACTAGACCCACAGACAGCCATAATTACATGTTTTCAACACGGTTTCTATTTTTAGCGAGCCAATGACGCTTTTTGACAGTTAAATTTGGACACATCAGTCCAGAAAAACAAGGCAAAGATAGCACCCACTAACCCCACCTTCTAGCCTCTAAATTGGGGATAGTCTTTTGCTATATAAGGGGGGGTTCATTTTCCATTGAAAAGACATCTCTCATATCACACATCTCACATCTCTCATCTTACAACTCTCTCTGTCTCTGTCTCTGACCCCTTGGTGCATGCCAATTTCCATAAAATATAGCGATAAATGTGTAGCCATTCTAGGAGTCCCTGAAGCTTTTCAAGGAAGGAGAATAAGGTTCAAGCAAAATTTTCAGCAAGATTGAGATTCTTGATTCAATAAAGGGTGTAACTATTTCTTTATCTCATTTCTTCTTATTTTTGCCAAGTTTTGTAATGGATCTCTCCAACATAGAGTAGATCTCTTTTAAGGGTTTAGGTCAATGAACGAACTTGTTTAATTGTATCTTATTTAGTTATTTGTTTTTATTATGATTGTTTTATGGGATTTGATGCTAATTTATGAGATTTATAATTTGTGTTAATTACATAATTAGTACTTAAAATCGATGTAGTTCCGCTTTAGATTCGAAAGATCCAAAGTAGTTAGGACGAGAGGAGAGTACCAATTGTGAACACAAATACCTTAAGTTTTGATTAAGGTCTAACCAACTGCAAAATCAAACCGGAATTACAGAAATTATGATTAAGGACTTAGTGAAGGACGTAACTGTGAAGTCATACCCTTATTAGGACATCTCAAATTGAATCGGATATTGGTATGAAGGACGTAACTGTGAAGTATCAATATTTAAGGAAATGAGAGACTAACAAGAGCTTACGGTCTAGGTAGCTATGATGAAGGACATAACTGTGAAGTCCGAATTGCTTAGGCACGTTATTAATTCATGAAAGTGACCCTTAATGACATATTAGGTTAGAAACCTCATCAGATCATACATGAATTTAAATAAATACCAAATAGATAGAATTAACAAGGGATTGTAGACCGGATACCCCTAGATCTCCTCAACTTGAAAACAAACCAATCTTTATTTTCTTTATTTTATTTACATTTATTGTTTACAATTCTTCTCGGATATTGAACCCAACTTAGGACTACTTAAACAAACCCCCCTTATTCTATTTTATTGCACTTACTTCTTTTTATTATTTTATGAAATTAATTAATAAAGTCTAAACTTAGTATCTAAACTTACTCTCTGAGGATCGATACCTGATAATATACTACGCGGTAGGATTGTGCACTTGCAATCTGAACTGAAAGTGTATTTAAGATTAAAAGGTACAGCTTGCTATACTGAAACTTTGTACTATATATTTTTGGTGCAACAATAGGATAATGTACCTTGTAGGTTACAAAATTCCTTAGCCTTATTGAAGGTTGTCTTATTCAAATCGACCTTCTCAATGGTGTTTCTTCTATATTTTGACCTCTATCAATTGAGAAAATTTCTTCTATTTTCTTTTCATTTTCATTTTCGTTTGCTGCCTCATTTTCTATCAATCTTTCATCTTCTCTTGATGGATTGTATTGAGATAATATAATTTCCTTGAAGGATTCTCTCATTGAATTTTTCTTTGTAACATGGATCATTTTCTAAAAAAGTTACATCCCTAGAAATGTATAACTTTTTTTCTTTGGGATCATAGCATTTATATCCCTTTTTTTGTGATGAGTAACCCAAGAAAATGGCCTTAATTGAGTTATAATCTAATTTATCTTGTTTATTTTTGTGCACATAACATGTACAACCAAATATTTTTAGATGCTCAATATTAAGTTTTCTTTGATAAATAATTTCTTATGGGCTTTTGTAATCTAAATTAGCACTTGACAATCTATTTATGAAATATGTTACGGTAAGAACGACACATGACCAATAAGTTTTTGGTACATTATTTTGAAATAAAAGTACACGAGTCATTTCAAGTAAGTGTCTACTTTTTCTTTCGGAAACACCATTTTGTTGAGGTGTATAAACACATGTTGTTTGATGTAAAAATCATTTTTCTTTGAATAAGTTTGAGAAATTTTAATTTACAAATTCCGTTTCGTTATCGGATCTAAAAGTTTTAATTTTTGCTTCATATTGATTTTCTATGAAGTTATAAAAATCTAGAAATTTCAAGAATACTTCACTTTTATTTTTTGATAAATATAACCGAGTTGGTTTAGAGAAATTATCAATAAAGCTAACAAAATATTTGTATCCATTATAAGAATTAATTGGAGCGGGACCCCATACATCCGAATGGACCAAATCAAAAAGTTTTTCGCTCTTACAACTTGATAAATTAAACGGTAACCTAGTGTGTTTCCCTAGCTTACATGTCTCACTACTATTGTCTAATTTTAAAAAATTAAAAAGACTCTTTAAAATCTTGTCAGAAGGATGTCCAATTCTTCTATGTCAAAGTATGCTTAATTCTTCATTTTTGGTTACGTTGAGGTTGAATTTTTCTTCATTTAAAATATAAAGTCTGTTTTCTAGAAATCCTTCACCAATCATAATATTGGTTATCCGATCCTGAAAAATCACATTTTTTGTCAAAAAAATGAACTCACAATTTAACTCATTTGTGATTTTACTAATGGATAATAGATTTGATGAGCAATCTTTAATATACAATACATTTTGTATTATTTTTGAGAAAATATTTATTGAACTTTCTCCAATTTCCATTTTTTTCACCATTTACAACCGTAACAAATTGTGTGGCTTTGTATTTTTTAAATGAGGTCAATAATTTATATTTTCGGTCATATGATTAGTTGCACCTGAATTCAATATCCATCTATAATTTTTTGGTGTGAAAGATAAATTAGAGACACAAAATATACCAGAGGTCTTTTGTGTTTTCCTGTTTTTGATTTAGCATCACAGAGAGTTGTTGTAGGAGTTATCGCATAGGATCCAAAGTAGTAGCCTCCTGGGATCCGGATGGGTTAGAGGGAGGCGCTGAAAAATTAGAAGCCCCAGCGACAAAATTAGAAGTCCCAGCGAAATTTCCAGTGAAATTAGCGGACGGCTCAGATCTGTTTCGATACGCACCTTCCCTTCCTTCTGCTACAACAACTTCTTTCCCATCTGCCAAAACACTTCTCTTGTAGCCGCCTCCCCTGCGTTCTCCCTTCTTGTGCCACTTTGGCCGGAGATGAGGGTTGAGGAACCAACAAGCCTCCTTGCAGTGCCTCTTGCAATATTCACATTTCCCAACTCCTTGCTCTCCTCTTCCCTCTTGCCGAAAATTAGGGTTAGGCCTTGCCATGACAGCAAACCCTTTTGCCTCTGGATTTTCAAGAGTTTGTGACCCCATTACCTCTCTTCTTGTCTCTTCTCCTTGTATCATGGAGGCCACTTCATATGGAGATGGAAGTTCAGCCATGAGAAGAATTTGTGATCTCACTGCCTCATATGATGAATCAAGGCAGGAGAGGAATTGAAAAACATCATCTTGTTCTTCTCTTTCTTGAATTTCAGCAATGTCAGTGGTAGGGGGTCGATAAACCCTAATTTCATCTTTTTTTCTTTTGGAGAAATCCAAACATAGTCATGGCTGGTTGACCTTGTTGTTGTTTTGCTTGTTGCATTTTTCTTTGAATTTGATAAATATGAGCGTAATTTTTCTTGTGACCAAATAATTTTTCGGCTCTTTGCCAAATTTCTAATGTCGTATCTTTGTACGAAAGTAAGTTGGATACCTGTAGTTCCATTGTTGCTAGTAACCACGTGATTACTGTGTGATCACTTTCCATCTCGCTAATGCCCTTTTTTCTGGTTCAGTTGGAGGAACCGATTGTTTGGGGGCCTTGTTCTCTGGGTCAATATGATCGCTCTTTTCTCGACCGCTTAAGGCGAAGACAACTTGTCTTGCCCATATGTGGTAGTTTTTGCCATTTAGCATCACCCCGGTGAGCTTTTCTTGGTTTTGCGATATTTCGACAGCTGCTGGTGCTGTTTGCAATTTTCTCTTTTTGACAGCTACTGGTACTGCCTTCTTTGTCTGATTTGACAGCTGCTAGTGCTGTTGCAAAATTTTCTGTCTTTGAAATTAGATATGAACTACAGCTCTGATACGATGTTGAGTTTTTGAGTTTAGAGACAGAAAAGTTTGAAAATGAAATTTTGTAGTATAATTCTAAATTTTTATAGTACAGTATTGGGTCTTTTATAGGCTAAGAGGAAAAAATATAGCTGTTGGGAATAACAGCTATATATGCATCTAACGGGTGCCTATACTCTATAAATAAATAAAAAAGTTAGAAGCTATATTTAATTCTAAACGGATCTAGGCCTAAAGGGTCTAACTTATTACTCATTCTCAACATTTTCTAATGAATTCATAATTTCATATCATCTAAGGTAACATCGTATTTATGTTTAGATCAGATTTGTCTGGTCAGAATTCAAACAAGTATTAAAAAGTTTTGTACATTTCAGCCGTGTGAATATTAGAAATCTCATATATTTCATCTTAGATCGAATTAATCTAAATTTTGATCAGACAGTCCAGATCTGATTAATCAGGGAAATATTATGTTACCTCGACTCATTGCTAATTGGGTCATTGACTTTCTTTGACCATTTAAAAAAAAAAAAAACCGTAAATGTTCTATGGGTTGACAATTTGAATAGTATTTTTTTTAATATAATGTAATACCGTTTAATGAGAACTCAATACTGGTTTAGTAAATATTCTATGGGTTGTATCTGGTTTTTCATCAGGCAGGTGCACGGAATTAATTTATTTGGTTGCACGACAACTTAAAATTTGTTTGAAAATTCGCGTAAAATCGTTATTTATAAAAAAAAAAAATTTAATCTGTGATATGGTTCATCCATTTGAAACGGAAATGATTAATTGTTTTATATATAATCTACATGTTCATCAAAAATTCAAAATCGTTACTGATAAATGAACAATTGGGTTAGCTCGTCTTTAATTTCAAAATAATACATTAGTGCTAAATGATGGTTACATATGAAGTCATGAAAACATGCACATGCATTTTACTATTAAATTTCAAATTAATTTGTACGGTGATTAAAATTGTCAATCCATCCCAACTCAAAAATAATATGTAATGACGAACAAGTCTGGTACCCCACACGGAACTTTGTAGAAAAAGAGCCATAGAAGAACCAAAGAACTATACGGAAGTCCGCAGCCTAAAGGGCCCCAGCTGTTGTTTGGTGACATCTTTCTCGTTTCCTACCTCAAGACTGGTCCCACCTCTGGTCTTTCTCTAGGTATAAGAAATCTCGTAGGCCGTTGAACCTTCTCTTCCATGCCAAGTCGCAGAAGTCGGTAACCACCCCCCTCTTCCCCTAACCTCTCAACTCCTCTCTTACTTTCCCAGTTACCCCACAAACCAATCAATCTCCTCAGTTCCAATTCAGCTACCAAGAGAAAGAATTAAAATGATGAGCTCACAAGGTCTGGCGATCGCTGCCACTGCCATGGCAGTTTCTGGCACCGTCGTCCTCTTCACGCTCTGTCGACAGAAGCCTCTCCTTATCTCCCTGGCGCCTCTCTCAATGGACCCCACTGGTCAGTCTCACTCGCTCTCCCTCCGGCCCTGCATTAAGAACTCAATAGATGCTGAGAAGAAGAGGGAGAAGAAGAGGAAGAAGAAGAACGGGAAGAAAGTTAAGTTTTCCGATCAAGTCGAGGAATTCTACTTCCAGGCCGAGGCACCAAAAAGGAGATCCGTGGAGGAGAGCTGCCGAGTTCGGTCCCAAATGCCGGCCAATCAAATGGCGCTGTACCGAGGTATTTTGCGTGACCGCTTGCACCGTGTCCCAGCTTAAACTTATTGAGCAGCGATTTGTATAGATTTGAATTTAATTTTCTTTCTTGACTAAATTATCTTTTTCTCAAGAAAAAGAAGTTTAGGTCGTTAGTTTCTCCTTATTTATTCTTCTCTTTATTTTTCTCTTGTCTAACCAAGTAGACTCTTTTAATTTCCCCCCAATTGTCCCCGATGGAAATTCAACGTTGTATGCCTTCAATTCATTCCTGAAGGAGTAATGTAAATTTTGTTAAATATTTAAGAATTCAATCTCTTCCATTTAGCTTTGCCTCTGCGCTGTCCGTTAGTACGGTGAATGTGGTTGAATTAAATTTTTATCTTTTGTAAAGCGGATGTGTCGTGAAATTATGGCACAGAGCAAAATAATTTTTTAATTGACCGGAGGAATAGCGAATACTTCTTGATCCGCTGCTACAAAAGCTGTTGTAAATGAAAAAAAGACACCGCTGGTAAACCGTCCGATCAGTGCTCTGTGACAGCACACAGCCACACAATACTTTTCTCTATTCTGTTCCACCGCACGATCGTCTGCACAGCTTCACGTGAATTAGTTTTAGACTTTATAAAACCCCTTCTTATCCTTTGTCTCGGGGCAGCAAACCAGAAGATAAATTATTTCCAGGAATAATGAGGTGAGGTTGTCTCCCAACGGCTTTGCCTCTAATTGGTTATTATTTTTCTTTCAATCATAGAGAGAGAGGTAAACACCTTCACATGGTGGAAACATTGGTTGGAATCATGTCAAATATATTAAACAAAAGGCGACGCTTCCCGCTGTTTTTGATAATTTTACTACATTTTATTTTAACGAGTAGAATTAAAATTCAACATTGAATTTGGATCTCAACTATATCTCACATCTCTGTCTCCTTCAAAATTCAAACAGCTTAGCATTATATTTACGCATCATATTTATATTAAAATGTATTTAAAAATCAAATTTTATATTTTTTGAATTTTTTTTACTATTTTTCTAGATAGATACAAAATTGATATTTTTGGATGATCCAGAAAGAATAATGTTTTACCTATCTAAAAGAACAATAAAAGAATCTCAAAAATTATAAAATTTGATTTCCAAGTATATATTTTAATATGAAGATCATATTGAACGGTTCAAATTAACTGTTTGAACTTTAAAAACATAGATAAATATGTAAGACATAGTTGGAATATAAAATTAATGATGTATTTTATTTCTACTCGATTTTAATAATGAGACTTAGTTTTATAAAAGTTCTTTTATGAAATAATGAAAACATGTACCGTAATAAACTAACATAAAACAAAAAATAGCTTTTTTCTATTATTTGAAACCCAGGTGAAAAAAAAAGGAAAATCTTTTATAAGTTATATCGGAAAACTACATATTGTTATAACGGTAATGATACTGAATTAGACGACACCTCGAGTTTCCAGTTAGCTAGATGGTGGACAACAAAAATGGAACGTTTAGCCGCAAAATAGATTATCTCAGCGTTAGCCGTTAGATGATTGAACGGTAATAATATTATTAAAAATATAAAAATGATAAATTTAACGGTAAGAATATTTTATATTATTTATATATATATTTTTTTTAATGGAACGCTATCTAATTGGAGAATTGAATAAAATATATTTACTATCTAAAGGGGGGTTTGTTAAAAGTTCTTCTAAAAAATGAAAAAATTCAATAGCCCGTGAGCCGTTATTCAACCGTCTCTCTGTGACTTTAACATGGTGTCTTCGAGGAACAGCAGTACTCATTGTATCTTTTTTTTTTTAAAGGAGATTCCCGTAGGCATGCATTAATATCATAGAAAGTTATCATTACATCCAATTACATCCAAAGTAAATAACCTAAACTGACATCTAGTCCTACTATTACAGAAATACTGGTAAAAGTAAATTACTGGAAAAAAGAAATTACTGGATAATTGAAAAGAAACAGTAAAAAAAAGAAAGCATAATGTAAAATCTAGGATTGTATGTTATCCTAGGTGTGTTGTTGCATGATCCTTGGCAGGTTTATGGAGTCGTAGCTCACTTGCTATTCTCCATATGAAAATAGATCCTGATTTGCTGTCAGCTCAATTTTCATCCTACTGCAGAAATCTTCACTTAGGTATCCACTGAAAGTTAGCTTCTCTCTTCTTGCCCAATTTGCTAAGTTGTGTGCTGTGTTAAGATATTCTCCTCTTGCAAAGATTATCTCAACCCTGTCTCCCATCTGTTGTGTTAGTCGCATTTTTTTTGCAATTATCTGAGCTGCTCGCCACGATTGTAAGTCCTCTATCTTCCTTGCTGCCAGCACCTTTGTTAGGTTTTTGGAGTCGGTATAGATCCGATAGTTTGTGGAGCCAGTACTCCTTGTACTAAACTTGCATATTTTATATTTGAAATTCAGTGTTTCCTAATTGGGTCATGGGCTTGATTGGACCATTAATTTTTAAAAAAAATTGTATTCCGGAAAATTAATTTCAATAGTATGCTTTATAAGCAAAGAAGCAGAAGATCCAAGAAGAGATCTGCAATTGGATGCCTGATGGAGATGCTATTGAGGCTATTCCACTTCGAGTATGGCTTCCAGGAGATGATATGATCATACCGTATCAGCTAAGAAAGGAAGAAGAAGAACAGTGACAGTTAGCATTAGAATTTCTACGAGTTAGGGTGCGTTTGGATGGAGCAAGAATAACACCAACTCGAAAATAACACTATTTTTTTAAACTATTCGATGTTTGGATAGAACAAGAATAGCACACTAATTCATTATTTTTTTTTTGTCTTGTATAAGTTATTATTAGCTCACTATTTTACTAATCCAACTAAAAGTTGAATTAGCTACTATTTTAAAACTTGAGAATAACTCTATTTTTGCTCTATTCCTTGTTTCATCCAAACGTACCTTAAGAGATCATCTCTAAATGCATTTTTTTTTTTATCGGAGTATCTCTTCCTCTTACTAAGTAGCAGTGTTAGAATTTGAGTGAGTTAGAAGCTGCTCTCTGTATTTTGGTCAGAGAGAACTTCTCCTGTTATTATATATTAGATGGATGATATTATGTTTTGTGAGCAGAGGAGGCATGTACCTCGTGAACATGATCCTGATGTAACTGTTATTTTGTTTCAGTAAAATGAAATTGAGCTTTGGCCTTTTAAACTAAAAAATAGTATGCTTTATTCAATGTAATACTGTTTAATAAGAGGTAACAAAATATCGGTTTAGTAAATATTCTATGGACTGTATCCGGTTTTTCATCAGGTGGGCAGAAATTTTTAAAATACCATACCTTATAAAATAATAAACTAAAAATCCACAATTGTGTGAAATTTCAAAAAATAGCATGGCTGTATCTAGGGGATGCCACTTTTTTTTTTTTCTTCTTGTGCGGCAATTCAATTTGAACGAAAAAAAAAGGATGGCCGCACCTAGAGAATGCGGCAGTATCAAAATTCAAATTTTTCAGAAAAAAGTGACGTTTTGATTTATTATTTTTGGGGTATGGTATTTTTAAAAATTTCAGTCAGATGGGTGCCCGGGATTCATTTATTTGGTTGAACGACAACTTCAAAGTTTGTTTGAAAATTCGCGTAAAATCATGCATGGTTTCTAAAACAAATATTTTTAATCGGTGATATGGACATATGGTGCATCCATTTAATAACGTTCCAATTAGTTTACATATTATACAATTTAACGGTAATAATATTTTATTCAATTCTCCAATTAAAAATATACAAAATTTAAGATATCATTATTAATTGAAGAGTACTATAGGAGTGTTGGGAATGAAAGGAAAGGTGTATATTTTTTTTTCTTTACTAGATGATTGAAATAAAATGATAATTTTAGTCTCGAACTGTCCAACGGATATTAATAGTTTATCTAAGATTATCTATTTAATATAAAGGGAAAAAGTACGATTTTTGTTTTGTTTTGGTGAGAATATAAGTAATTTCGAAAATTTAATGGAAAATCCCAAAAAAAATGCAAAATTTTGACGCACATTAAAGTAATTAATTTTAACATTTATGGAGTGCATGTTAAATAGATTTTGTACCATATCATGATAAATTCTCAATATCTATAAATGAGTTGATTTTATGTGGCACAAAACTCTCTGTATCTCCTTAGTGAATGAATTGTGAACGGTGATTTCGATTCATAAAGGGATTGATTTTCTATAGCACAAAATCATTTCTATCCGTAGAAAATCAATGATTACATATGATTTTGTGTCACAGAAAATCAATAATTTTATGGATCCGAATGACTGTTCACGATCTATAATTTTTTTTCCTCTGTGCATTTTAAAAAAAGAAAAGAAAAGAAAATAATGCATCGAACTCAATAAATTCGATTTTACTATATTTAATGAAAACAAGACTCTTCTTATTTTTTTAAGTTTGAATTTTATAATTTCTATAATGAAAAGTTTCCGATGATGAAAGTAGTGCAAAATCGGAGAGAGGAAAAAACATAGAAAGAAGGCCCCACGGCCAAGATTAAAAAACTAGGTTATAATCTAGCTTATTGATTTGACAAGAGCACTAGCATTTTCCTTCGTTCTGTTTTGGGTACTATTTTGATGTTATTTTTTTAGTTATTGAAATGTCGGTACGTGATGACAAATTGATTTAATAATTTTGACAATAGTTAAAAACAATTTATAATTTATAAATCGGACAGTTCAAATTTCATCCATAAGTTTATCGCATCATAGTATCATACACATTGTTTGATTTTGAGGTGACTTTCATTGTACACTATATTCAATTAAATTTGATAGATTACCAGATTATGTGAAAACAAACAGTATATTTACAAAAAAAAAAAAAAAAAAAAATCTATTTTATAACCAAACCTTTTGAATTAATTTAAAAAATACTATCAAAATTATTAAATTAAGTCATTGTCAACATATTATCTTCCTATTCTAAAATTTTAAGACACCTGAATGCCTTATTATCAGCAAGGTGCATATACTCGGGGATTCCCTTAATACTCAATTTGTTATTATAACAAAAGGTTCTCATGTTCTACATCACGTCATCATTGAGTTGTAACTTGCAAAGAAAGACATAAATAAATGGGAGAATTTCATATATACCACTCAAAAATTATAAAATTACTTATTGACCAGCAAAATTTCTATAATTACATATTTACCATCTAAAAATCTAATAACTCACATGTTTCAATTAATAAAAAAATGAGATTAATTAAGTTTAAGATGATATAAAATATAATTAAATAGTTATTTAGTCACTTCTCCTTCTCTGCCCCTTTCTCTTTTGCACACAGATTTTTCTTCCGACTTTTTTGACACGTAACTTCTCATTTTCACTTAAACTCTCTTCTCATCTCGTCTCTTCCACTTAAACTCAAAGAGAAGGAGCAACATACTCGAATTTAAGGATTACAACTCCAGCTTGATCTTCTAAAAACAAGGTAATCGTTCCAACTTTTCCAACAAAATAACTCATACTGAATTCGACGCTGATATCGCAACCCGTTATCAAAGTAGTAACTGAGTTTGATAATTTATGTTTTGTTACTGGCTCAGGTTGAAATATCTGTTTTTAATATTTTATATTGGGTATAAAGGAGAACAGTTCTAAAGAATGAAAGAGATGATGCTAAGTTAATCCCTGATTAATTATAGTTTAAAAAAAATTAAATATAATTAATCTAAATTTTGGGTATATTTGATATATGCTAAAGTTATATTGGATAAATATGTGAATTATTGAATTTTTAGATGATAAATATATAATTATAAAAATTTAGATGATAAATATATAATTTTACAGTTTTTAAGTTATATATATGAAATTCCCCCTAAATAAATAATCACGAGTCATAGACCGATAGTGCGTGGATGCATCATGCATCACTCCTCGCCTCCACAAAGTTATTGTTGCTGAGCTAATAAATACCTTTTGAGAGAGAGGGAGAGAAGAATTCAAAAAATGGGGCGGTGGATAATTGGCTAGAACTGGATATGGGAAAGGATTCCAGTTCCACTTTGATTTTGGAGGATCAGTAGGAGACGCCATCGGCCATCCTAATGAACCCTACCCCACCGATCCGCAATTTGGCTTACCACTTGCAACCGTCGACTTTTTTGTCGCGCTCTGTGGACCACGCAATTTTCCAATCAATTGGTAATAAATACATGGATCATTTGCGTAAGTCTAAAGAGTAAAGACAGAGAGATTACGTCACGATCGCCGTGAATTTGAGACGGTCGAGTAGTATCCATGTTCTATCACCACCGCAGGATTCAGTATTGACAGAGCTGTTAAATGTTGTTATCGTTCCACTGTCTGTGTGCTGCATGAAGCAAAAACTGCTCAGTTAATATTTACACCAGTAATGAATGACACCAAAAAATCACCATGGTAATTAATGACAGGACAATTCATGTGATTACATTTGCCGATACAATATGCAATTAATTAATGATGCCAAATTGACCGTATTGCGGAAAGTTCAACAGGTTGCCTTGAGATTTTTTTTCTTTTTTTACTTGACAGTAACTATTAAGGTTTAAAAAAAAATTTTTTTTTTTAGACAAAACTATATTGCAAATAGCATGACCCTGCATAGTCACTTATAAGAGCAAAGTTAGAGTGTGATGTGCTCATCAAGAGAGTTCGGTGAGCACAACTTCAAAAGTATATCGGATCGATTTCAAATGTTGAATCCAAACCATTGAAATCCATGTACTTCATGAGTGATGCATGTACATGCAAAATTTTAAAAGTTTCGAGTTTATTTGCTATAAGGTCAAGCGGTCAAAAAAATGAACATTTTATAAGTTAATTTATAAGTTGTTTTATATATTCAATTTTTATCGTTTCTTTGACCTTGTAGTAAATAAACTCAAAATTTTTAAAATTTTGCATGTACATGCATCACTCATGAAGCGCATAGATTTCAACGGTTTGAATTCGATATTTGAAGTCGATCCGATATACTTTTGGAGTTGTGCTCACCCAACTCTTTTGGTGAGCACATCACACCTTAGATTTGCTCCACTTATAATAATCAACACTTCAATGTTCTGATGGAAATTTTCGGTTCCACCAAAAATAATTTTTTTTATGTAGTTAGCATCACAATACTGACCAAGGATATTCTTACATTGAAAGAGTGGGTTGGAGATCAAACTTGTCATTTCTGTTCTGAACACGAATCCATTCATCATTTATTCATTAATTGTACGTTAGCACAACAAATCTGGTTTTATTTAGGTAAAAGTCAATGGGTAATGCAAAATTGGCATACATGGAATGATATATTGTATTTTGCACGATCACTGAATTTTGAAAATATAACTGGTTTCATGATTGTTCTAAGTGCAGTCACTTGGAGTATTTGAAAGCATAGAAATGAAGTATGCTTTACTAATTGTAATGTTAAAACTGCTAGAACATTAATTTTGCTCATTAAAACATTGTGTGGCTATTGGTCAGGTAAATCTTTAAGAAGAAAATCAAAGGTGCGGTTGGAGAGTGGCTTCCTGTGATTGAAGATGCAATACCATTGGCTCAGTACATGCCTTTGGAGATGGTCGTTTACCAACCAACAGCTGGCTCAGAAGGGGTTACACCTGAGATGCCCTAGATGCTTTATGAAGAACTAGCATCGTGCCCGTGCGTTGCAACGGAAAAAAAAAATCTCATACAAGATATATTTTAATAAAAAATAGACTAACAAAAAAATAATCATTCAACACTAAAAGAATAGACCAACGTATTCTCATACAAATAAAAGATATAAGAGATGCATGTAGATATCTGAAGAGGAGAAACAAGGAAATGAAGAAAAAAATCATTAAAAGCCAGATAACTTGTTATCAAATATCCTGATTTGTATAGAAACAAAACTGATAATATTTCTAGATTTTTCACGGCAATAGCTATAGAAACATAGAAGAGAAATAAGGAATGAAAGAAATAAGGAAACATAATATTATCGCTAAATTGGAGAGAAAGAAATAAGGAATGAAATAATGAAACATATTATATTGCTAAATTTCATAGTTTATTTAATTTTAATTGTAATGCATCGTGTGGCGAGTAAGTTTTTAGTTAAATTTAGACTTCTACACATTATTCAGATATGTACATTTAATCGAAAAAGACAGATTATGTAATTAGAGAGTTGAGATTAAATATGAAATTTCAACTTTCAATCGTAGCCGTTGGCGGATCGGACACCCAACGTGCTTAATAATGAAATGAAGATAAACTCTAATTTTGTTATTTAGATATAATTAGCCTGAGCCTTTTACTTAGTGGCTTAGTTTTAGCAATATTAGTTTATTTTTGGAATATTGCAAGTGTTAAATTTTGGACGATGTATGTCCTGCTGCATGTTTTTTGTGTTGCCTCTAAAACTGGAACAAGTGATGGTGTAATTAACTATATTCCGTTCAATGGAATGAGCGTTTTGCCTTTTATAAAAAATTAATAATCAACACTTTATTGTCTTATCAATATGTTAATACGAGAAGTATATCAAAATGTAAATCAATTAGCCTAAAAATATTTACTCAGGAAAAAAAAATGCGAAGTCTAGATCAGATTTTTGTGTTTAGCTTGCTAATCTTTCATTGTTTTTTTAGTAGTTCCGGCATTTGAGTTTGCATTCAATAAACATACTTGATAGTGTTTTGATTTATTATCAAACTATTAATGAAGCGGATGTAAATACTGATGAAAATGCAACTATGACTTTTTTAAGACAAATTTTATGACAATTGTCGAAAATCTCAAATAAATTATAACATGAATGCAGAATTTATATTAAAGCATCTCAATCTCACTTGCAAAATAAATTACAAAATGCTGATATGCAAATTACAATATTTATTGGACGTTTGTAGAGTTATTGCTTAATTAATAATCATTTTAAAATATCACATCATTATTTGTATTTAATAAGAGGTGTCAATTTTACAGTTGTAAAAGAAAGATATTACAAGGAAGTAAAAAATATATATATTCTCACAAAATTAATATTTAAATGCATTGTAAGGATGGAAATAATTTAAAAATGGTTGAGGAATTGCTAAAGTTGTTTTTTTATTTGGCAGAAAAAATCATGACAGTAGAAATGGTTTAAAAGTGATCAGTGAATATTTGTTAAACTTATTTATGCGACAAAATAAAGATGATCGAATATTCTCTCCATTTACTTTTCATTCGTTCTTTTTTTTTTTTTTAAATATCGCACGCAGTTAGTTGCTGAACTGACCGAACATTTACAAATTAATATAATTCCACTTTCTTTCTTTAAGGAACTTTCTGTGAAGGTTCTTAGTTCTTCTTACAAAAAGGAAAAAAAAGGGAAAAAAAAGAAAAAAAAAAACCTTTCTATGAAGGACCTCCTTCAGGGGTGAAAACGTGGTACTATTCGATCCGTATTCGAAATCTTAGATATAAATATCTGATATTCGAATATCTGTATGAATAAGGATACTGATATAATTTTATATTTTAATTATCTGTATCCAAATAATAGATATATTTCATATATTTTAATATATATTATGAAAAAATTATGTTATTCACCATTATAATTAAATAAATATTACGAACATTAATATTTTTAATATTATTTTTATAAATATCTGATTTGATCCGAACTCATATCCATATCCATATTAAAAAAAAAATATATATATATATATACATATAAATATAATTTTACTACTATCCGTTCCGTGTCCCCTCCGTTTTCACCCCTAAACTCCTTGCATTCCTTTCCTTGGTCACATACCCACGTGGTTACGCTACAAAAAAATTAAAGGTGCTGGTATATTAATTAAATATGAAAAAACAAGGGAAACATCAAATTAGGTTTGCTGACTTTGTTATCCATTAGATTGCTAGAAAAGGTCGAACAATAGAGAAAAGGTCGAACAATAGATATATCAACCATCTAGAAACATTTTTTTGTGTTATTTTATTGTTACATGGATTGGAAAACTAGGCATTCTTCTTCCCGTGGACAGCAACTTATTTTACATGAAAGAAACAAATAATTTCTATAGTTCAATTAAATTGAAGTGATTTTAAAAAAAAAGGACAAGTATGAATTATTTAATTTAATATATTGATAAATGTTAAGTTATGTAATTTAATAATTTATATAGTTTATTAAATAGTCTGGTTTGAAAAACAAGACTATTTAGATGAACGGGATATACTAGTAGAAAAGGTATTCAGAAGCGGATTTAGAATTTTCGTCAGAAGAAGCAAAAAAATAACGAATCAGATTTAAATTCATTAATTAATTAGTTACTCGGTAAAAAACAATGCTTTAACTTATATTTTTCAATGTGACTTATAATTTATGATGCTTTAAATTATAATTCTAATCACCAATTATAATTTAAAAAATTTATTTTAATTTTAAACCTAAATTTAATCCGAATTACAAATTAGAAATCTAAAGGGAGCAAAAAAAATTCAGAGAGAATAAAATCAGTCAGAACCAATAAATTAAGAGATAAGTACCTCTCCTTGATCTCATGTGGGCCTGCCCCTGAAAGTATTATCAACGTTGATACATTAATGTCGTTTCTTGTAAACAACAGTGATGGCAAACTCATGTGGGTTTGCTATCCATGACTGTGCTCAAGTTGTTGTCGGAATTATTACAAACAAATTATAACAAAAGAAAAAAAAAGGTGGATAAGCTTCTCGGAATTATTACAAATAAATAGAAGGAAAACAAATTATAACAAACAAAAAAAGTTGGATAAGCTTCTATGTAGAAACATTTCCTCCAATGTCTGAAATATTTTGTATTCATGTCGACATAATATGGACATTTGTATAATATAAATTGAATTAAAAACGACATATTGTATTATATCGGATCATATAGTGTCGGCGCTTTGAGAAAGATTGATCTCATGCAGTGACATTTGATTGGATTTAGTAATTTCGGACTTATCACTCTTTTTTTTTTAAAGTAAAAGTTAAAGATCAAGCAATCTAACTATTTAATATTTATAACATATTTTTTATTTAAATTTTGAACTTTCACACAAAATCATCACTAATCTAATCTAAAGATTAGCTGATTTTAATTCCAGACTTATCAATTCATTTGTAGCTTTTTTGTACATGTCAAACAAATCTTATTAGATCAAATATATTTAAACTTTTATGACCTAACAATTTAAATTTTACCTCAAAAAAATTAATGAGACCATGAAGACTTTCACCTTTATTACCTAATAATTATAATTTTCACCATATTATTGAAGTAAATAGCTGAAAAACCTCCTCTATTTTCATCAATAAAAAAAGCACAAGAGAGGATTCCTCCAAGTAAAAGAAACTTTTAAAAAGGTAAAAAGTAAAAGAGATGATCAAATTATTTCCGTCGCTAAGACTAAGATATATAATTCTTTCTTTAGACGTTGCAATTACATAGAAATTAAAAATGCTAGCCCCAAATTGATTTTTTTTACAAATTTAACAAGTATCGAATCTATAGGTTAGTATCTGGAGATACCGAACTATAAATTTGATTTCCCTCCCTCTCACACTCTGATCCACAGAAAGCCACACAAAATTCGGTCTAAGGGGGCCGAGTTTTGTGTTCTATTATCCAATTGGATTTTGGGGTTTATTATTTAAAGATTTGTTAGTTTTGGTTTGAGATGTTATCATGTCATGTCTACAGATTCGAATTTAGAGAGTACATATACTTACATATTTAAAAGGGGAAGAGATACAGAGTTAACAGCAAGAAGGACGATGAATTAAATTTAGAATTACAGAGTTATAGGCTGATAGCAGGACTAAACAGTTTTTTATGTGCCAAAACAGTGAGAGTAAAGATAAAGGGAGGAGAAAAATGGGGTAAATCTGGGTCCTACAAGGACATTTTGTTAAAAATTTTAGAGAATGGATACTTTGTTTGATGGTTTTGGAAAGTATTATATTTTATAAAATGTTCTCATTTTAATTATCTGTCCGAATAGTAGAAGTGATCTTCTATCTATTTAAAAAAACAGTAACTTTTTTTTTTAAAATATAAAATTTGATATGTAAGTGTATTTTCTTTGTTTGAAGGTATGTAAGTGTATTTTCATATGATGATTATGTTTAACGCTTTGAATTGATTATTTGAATTTTGAAAATAGAGATTTGAATTTTGAATTATGGTAGTCATAGTCTCACTCTTAATCTATTGCCATTTATACAATAAACTCGAGACTCAAGGTATACATAAATAAGAATAGAGACCATGTTCGGTAACACCTCTTTTAGACTCCACAAGCCTCCTTTTATTTCCTTTGTAGCTTAATTATTCCGAATATCAATTCTTTAGATAGGATTAAGATCACTTTTTTTTTTTTTATAATTTTCTTATAAGCAAGAACATCGCATAAAACAAAATTTTAAAGAGGAAAAAGAGTAAAAGAGATGACCAAATTAGTTACCTATGGATTGTTGGAATGAATTAGTAGAGAAAATTGAGAAGCAATTGCAATCTTGGAAAAGTAAATTACTTTTCTTAGGAGGTAGAGTAACATTGTTGAATTCGATTGTTTCAACTATTTTCTTATAATAAACGCGTTGAGTCCGTATTAGAAAAGAAAAGCAAAAAAATAAAAATAGATATCCATTCGAAGGGCCGAAATAATCTATTAAATATATATATATATATATAGGCCCTAGACGGGCAAATAATATATTGGAATTTATTTGTTCTTATTCATGTATACCTTGTGTTTCTTATATAAATGATAATGAATTAAGAGTGAGACCTACGATAATATGAATATTATAAGTATATATGTACAATGAATTTATATCTCTATTTTCAAAGTTAAAAACAATTGATCCGAGCCATTAAACATATTCTCCATATGAATGTACACTTAAATAGAGTAGAATTAGGACTTGTAAATCATGAGAAATAATCAATAAAATTTTCTTTCACAAAATCATTGGTGTGTATTACTATTACCTATATCTTTCTTTAATAAACTCCTATGTTTTTTTTTTTTTGAGAATTGTCTGTAGACCTCATACATACACACAATTTAATCGAACCCACTTCTTCTGTAAAAAAAGTGAGGTGTTTTATCAAGCTACTATAAGCGTAGTAAATATAGGATTGCAAATAATAATAATAGTGTGAGTGAAAAATATTTCTGGTTGCACAAATAATTTGTATTAAAAAAACATCACAAAGTCAGCAAACGTAATATTGCACTTTCCATTGTTTTGTAATTAATTAATTCAGTACCTTAGATTCTTCGAATCCAGCCCCGTTTGAACAACGTCACCATAGCTAGCAGGTCCTTTTCACACAGGGGTTTAGCGTGTTAATTTCGCTCAGAGAATTTAGTGTGATTAACTCTAAATCTATTAGATTAATTTCAAACTATAAATCTAAATTATTGAAACTGATCTATTTCACAAGTAATGTATGCACATAAAATATTTTAAATTTTTTGAATCATTTTACGCAAATTCAACCATAAAAAAATAAAATAAGATTTATAAGTTGTTTTATTGCATTTATTTTTTCATCATTTGTTGACTCCATGAGTTTGAAAATTTTAAAATTTTGTATGTACACGTATCACTTGTGAAGTAGGTCTCGATTTCAATAATTTAAATTTGTATCAAGTATTAATTCAGTTTGATGAGCCTAGCACGCCTCACTCTATTTTTTTGAGATAAAAAATAAGATAATTTTTTTTTTTTTAAAAATGATTGGTAGAGGCTACAGTAAGATTAAGTTTATATTTTTAAATATTTTAAAGAAACTTTTCAGTCAGAATAATAGGTCCATGTCAAATTCAAACAAACAAACATATAATTCTGTAAATTTGTATTACATATTGTCAAAAAAAATATTTAACAAAGTTTGGCCTCCAGAATAATTTTCTAACTATGCCATGCATGGTATCAACAGAATAAATGTAGTTTAAACTAACCAACAATAACTACCAAAAAAAAACCTACCCAAAAGCCATGCCCAAATCTGAGTTTAATAACATGTCAATGTAGCTAGTACTCTTTTAAGTGGCAATCAACGACTGACAGCTCAGCTTGTTCTTGTTCCTAAATAATGTAAAGAAAAAGAATTTTGATGAACTCTTTCGGAAACTTCTGGTTTCTTACATCCTTCGATCGGTTCATTCTACATTTTGTTAGGTAAAGATATTAACTGAGCAGTTTCTGCTCCATATAGTGGGTTGCAAAAACCCGGGTCGAGCAGCCCGTACTCTACCCGCCCGTGCCCGGTACCTGGGGTATCCGTGCTCGAGCCCGGGTATGAGTCGGATAAACAGGTACACGGGTACGGGCATAAAACGGGTAGGGTATGGTTATTTGGTTCAATACCCGGGTAAATCCGGCCCGAATTACACCCGTACCCGCCCGATCCGACCCGGCGCCCGACCCGTACTCGTACCCGACCCGACCCGTACCCGTGCCCGACCCGATTCGTACCCGTGCCCGACCCGATCCGTACCCGTGCCCGACCTGATCCATACCCGTTAAAAATTTCAAAAAAATTCAATTTTTTTTGAAATTTCAAATTTGTCTCCTAAAAAAATAACAGAAAAAAAAACCGGACCGAAAAACAGAGAAAAAAAAAAATCGGACCGGGTACCCTACTCGGACCGCCCTGCTCGTCAAGGGTACCATGGGCACGGGTATAAGACGGGCAGGGTACGAGTTTTGAAAAAAATATCTGTAATATTCAGTCCGTGATATCCGTACCCAACCCATACCCGTACTCGACCCCAGGTATACCCTACCCGCCCGGCCCGTACCCGTTAGCAAACCCCTAGCTTCATACAGCAAAATTGTCATATGTAACGTTATTTTAGCTCTATTGTTTGCACGCAGCATAAAGCAAAAACTGTTATGTCAATATCTCTATCCGTTTGGTCAAAGTCTCGATACAAAATGAAGTGTGGAAAATGGAAATGGTGGGTGTCAACATTTTAATTTGTTTAACGAAATAAAAAAAAAACAATTAAAAGTTATACAACGATATTGTACTTAGTGTGGAAAAAAATGACACAGCAGAGCGAAGCTGGTTCCGTCACGGAACGGTATGATATATGTTACTGTTCTGTATCGTGATTCGCGTGTGGCATGCCATGATCACTCCTTGACATTTTGGTTACTGCACGGCACGCAAAAGATCCAGTTACAGCACGACACGACATGTAACCACACAAGTCACGTGTAATTAGGACCGTTAGGTCTTAATCAAATAGTGAATTTTGAAGAAACTAACTTAAATTATGAAAATATAGTTAAACGTGAGAAATGTGACCAGTCACGTTTGGACACGACACGCGAGTCACGGCGTGACTCGCGTGCCGTGACCACACCTTGATATTTTGGCCACAGCACGACACGACACGTTTTTTCCACACTAATTATACTTGATTGGTACGCAAGCCCACATGCGTCCAGATCCCTAAAATAACTCAAAATTTGAGTTTGGATCGGTACCGTCCATCAGAATTCGGAGGAAGACGGCTTCGGTTGCAATTTACGGGCCCTTTAATATTCGTTCGATTCTGATCAGACGTTCCGGATCTAAACTCAAACTTTGGGTTACTTTTGAGGATCCGAACCAAGCCCACATGGCCACATTGTGACGCGATGTGATCCCAGTCTACCATAAGCACCACATGCGGGAAAAAAGAATTGCAACTTTTCGTTCAACCTATTTGTAAAGTGGCTTTGTCAAAAATAAATAAAGAAAAAGAATATGACTTTTTGTAGAGAGTATTCCCCTAGTCATTGTGACCGGATTTCCTGACGTTGATTTTTTTATTTTTAAATTAACTAGAAATGGCATGAAGCCTGTTCTAGTTCGGTCAATCTGGTGCAGGCCAGCAGGAGCCCACAATGATCTTTGGTTAGGTCGTCTTAGCAGTTAGCACCGATCTTTTTTTATGACACTAAATGTATAGTATAACATGAGGAAGAATTAGAAATTTGAAAAATTGGAGATTCTTGTAGTGTATATTTTATAAATGAACTAAATTGTATATAATATTTATAAAAATATTATAAAATATAAAGAATAAAGTTGTTCATTTAATTCATAGGGTGTCTTAGTTCACCTCTAATAAACTTTTGAATTTCATGATTATAACGGACTTTATCATTTTGAAAATAGTACGGATGTTGTTACTGTTCTAGTTGAAAATAAAATGCTGACAACATCAAATTTTATAGTAATTAATAAAGCTTATAAGCGTAGATAACTTCATATGAATAGATGTAGGGTGTTTCTAAGTTTACTAAGTTATTTTATAAACTTAATTCTAAAATTTATTGGATTAACTTTAGATGATAAATTCAAACTGTTAAAATTCATCTACTTTACGAGTGATGCGTCTACATGCAAAAAAAAATAGTTTTGAAATTAATTTTGTATAGAATCAAGTGGTAAAAAATATTTAAAAAATAAATACAATAGAATTAATTTATAGACCTTCTAATTTTGACTGCTTGCCTTTATACTAAATTAAATGTAAAATATTAACAAACTTGGAGATGGATTCCGAGTGGAATTTATTATGCTAGTTCGGCTTAACAAAATTCTAATGGCAGGGGGAAAGATAAGGTGGTCGCTTGAGAAGGTATGAAATTGTCGGGTTCCTTTGAAGGTAAGAATCTTTGTTTATCGATCTGTCGTTGAGGCAAAGGATTCTTACTCAAGATCAGATGGTAAGAAGTGTAAGAAAATATAATTGTGTGGCCCATATAAAATATTAGGTCTGATTTAATGGGCTGATTATGAAACGTAATTAAATACACTCAATTAAGAAAGCATAGCGTTTTGGCTTAATTAGGAGTGCACTATTAGTTGGACGGGTGCATATCTGTATGTGTTTGGCAAGATACAATGCATCTCATAAAAGAGGAGGGTTCAAATGCACTCTATCTTTCAAATCTTTTTTCTCCGTTTTCAAATTCTGAATAGTCAATTCGAACCATTAGATACGATCTATATATTAAGATGTACTTGGAGACCAAATTTTACATTTTTTGAAATTTTTTTACTATATATTAAGCCACTTTGAAAATCGCTGATTTTACATTTTCTGGATCATTGGATCAGCGATTTTCAAAATGGTTTAATAAATAGTAAAAAAATTTCAAAAAATATAAAATTTGGTCTCCAAGCACATCTTAATATATAGATTGTATCTAACGGTTCGGATTGACTGTTTTGACTTTGAAAACGGAGATAAAAGAAATGAAAGATAGAGTGCATTTGGGTGCATTTGAACCTCCTCCTCATAAGAAGGCTTGATTAAAAGGTGCGTTGATATATTGATTATAGATGCATACATGCACTATCTGATTAAAATGGCTTAATTAAAGGTGGTACGCTATTAAAAGTTCATGCATAAATAGCATCCTTTGACTCATGCGCAAGTCAACAAATTGATTTAATTGGTGCGATTGATTAAAGGGCGCTATTATCCAATCTTCTGATTAAAGGGTGCTTAATTAAATATGCATAATAATAGATGATAATAGGTGCGATGTTAAAAGGAGAATTGATTAATATATGCTTAATAAAAGGGTGCATCTTAATATCCATATCTTTCGGCTGTCTGTTATTATCCACAGAATTAAAAGGTTGTGCTATCCATTCTTTGTCATATTCATCTCCTATATAAATATTGCTTTAATGATATGCATAAAAAAATATATTCTAATAGTAAGGTTGATCCTCTCTCCATCGATATTTTATAAATAACAAGTTGTCATTGCTTAGAAAGAGAAAGATGAGAGAAATCGCTTTACAGTTCTTCTGACGGTTTGCGAAGAACGTTTCAAGTATTATTCTACATATTACTATGGATAAAGGTATGTAATCTATTTGATTGATTTATACGTGGAGACTTTGATTTCTAAGATCTTTGATTTACTTTTGATAATTTTTAATTCCGCTATCGAAACTTTAAAGATGATTAGTTGTACTCATGATAATGATTGTGTGTGAGTAGTTGAGCACGATAACGTCTACTAACATGTGGTATCAGAGCCAGGTTTCTCCCACTTGGTCCATTATAAAATTTTATGACATTACAACGTTCATAAGGTGTACAATAATATTGTATGTTTTTATATTTCATAAAATTCTAAAATCATAATATTTATACTTAAGCAAAATTAATACGAGTCATGGCGGTTGCTAATAATATTTGTTACTAACTTTCTTCCATGTACTACAATATTAATTCTAACTTAATATAAATCATAATGGTATATTTTAGGATCCACGTTAATTGTCTAATTTATATAGACAAATTTCTATTAATAGAAAACAATAATATATATATATACACTTAAATAAATAGAAATTATATTTGAAACAATCAATCAATAATAAAATCATAAATAATCATTCATTTATAATATAATTTTAATTACAACAATTATTTATCACAGATAACTATTCCCATTCTTTCGACATGTTCATGAAATATCTTGGGTGGTAATCCTTTTATCAAAAGATCAGCTATCATTATCTCTGTGCTTATATGCTGTGTTGTTATTGTTTGTTTCTATACTTCTTCTTTCACGGCAAAGTACCTAATCTCCATGTGCTTGGCACCTTTGGAGTACTTATCATTTTTGCTGAAGAAGACTGCTGTAGAATTATCGCAATAAATCTTCAGCGGCTTGGCAATACTGTCGATAATTCCAAGTCCTAAAATAAAATTCCGTAACCATAGTCCTTGTACCATGGCATCAAAACATGCCACGAACTCGGCTTCCATAGTGGATGCAGCGATTACCGTCTGCTTTGCACTTTTCCATGAGATTGCTCCACCGACTAGAAGATACACATATCCGCAAGTGGATTTTCGTGTATCATAACACCCGGCATAGTCTGAATCTGAATAACCCATCGTCTCTAAGTAGTTTGATCTCCTATACGTCAACATGTAATCTTTAGTACCTTGAAGATATATCGTAAAACTTTATTTGCTGTCTTCCAATGTTCTATTCCAGGATTGCTTTAATAACGTCCAAGCATTCCTACAGCAAAACTGATATCTGGTCTTGTACAAGTCTGTGAATACATTAAACTACCCACAATGGAAGCATAAGAAATATTATTCATTTCTTCATTTTTCAATTCATTTTTAGGACATTGATATAAACTAAATTTATCCCATTTCTGAATCGGTACCTTACCAGCTGAACATTTCTCCATCTTAAATCTCTCGAGAATCTTGTTAATATATATTTTCTGAGACAAATCTAACAAACCTTGTGATCAATCAAGAAATATTTCTATTCCTATCACATAGTTCGCCTCGCCCATATATTTCATTTCGAAATTCTTCGAGAGAAAATTCTTGGTGCTTTTAATCATACTAATATCGTTAGTCGCAAGTAAAATGTCATCAACATATAGAACTAGAAATATTATCTGACTCCCACTGACCTTCAAGTATATACAACGATCAATAATATTTTCCTTAAAACCAAAAGAAGTAATCATATAATTGAACTTGAGATACCATTGTCGTGATGCTTGTTTTAGCCCATATATCGATCTTTTCAATTTGCAAACCATATCATTTCCCCCAATTGAAAAGCCCTCGGGCTGATCCATGTAGACTTCCTCTTTGAGTTATCCGTTCAGAAAAGCAGTTTTGACGTCCATTTGGTGTAACTCAAGATCGTAATGAGCCACTAAAGCCATGATGATACGCAAAGAATCTTTCTTAGAGACGGGCGAAAATGTCTCTTTATAATCAATGCCATCTTTCTAAGTAAAACCTTTGGCAACCAGTCTAGCTTTATATCGTTCAATTTTGCTTTTTGAGTCACGTTTAATCTTAAATATCCATTTACATCCAACTCGCTTGGAATTGTGAGGCAATTTGACGAGATCCCAGACTTGATTTTGTTCCATAAATTTTAACTCGTTTTTCATGGCATCAATCCAGTTATCGGATTCTTCACATTTAATAGCTTTCTTGTATGAAATCGGATCATCAATTGCAGAATCAATTTCAGATTCTTGTAGATAAACCAAATAATCATCAGATATAGCTGATCTCCGTTCACGGGTAGACTTTCTTAATGGTATATCATTTGGTTCAACTACATCATCAATAATGATGTCATCAATCGGAATGTCTTCAGTAGTAGTTGGTTGTTCTGGAACAGTTGGAATAATTACTTTCGAAACAACAGTCGAAACAACTACTTTCGAAACAACAGTCGAAACAACTACTTTCGAAACAACAGACAAATGAACAGTAACTTGTTCTATAATTTCCTGAAGATCAGAATTACACTGATCAGAACATCTTGCACTGACTTCAGCATTCTCGATGAAACGTGCATTTTTGGATTCAACAATTCTCGTGCTATGATTCGGACAGTAAAATCTGAAACCTTTGGATTTCTATGGATATCCAATAAAGAATCCGCTAACAGTTTTGAAATCCAATTTCTTTTCATGTGGGTTATACAAACGTACCTCCGTAGGGCAACCCCATACATATATATGATGCAAACTAGGTTTTCTTTCCGTCCACAATTCGAAAGGAGTCCTTTCTACTGCCTTACTTGGAACCCGGTTTAGTAAAGACATGGCGGTTTTAAGTGCATACATCCACAAAGATTTAGGCACAATTGAGTGACTGAGCATACTCCGAACCATTTCCATAAGTGTTCTGTTACGACGTTCAGCAACACCATTTTGTTGCGATGTGTCGGGCATAGTGTATTGCGCACATATACCACGCTCTTCTAAGAATTTAGCAAAGGGTCCAGGATTTTGTCCTGATTCATCATATCTACCATAAAATTCCCCACCGCGATCAGATCGAATGATTTTCACTTGTTTTTCTAATTGTCTTTCAACCTCATTTATAAACACCTCAAGTGCATCAATAGATTGTAATTTCTCATTTAGAAGATAAACAAACTCATAACGTAAAAAATCATCGATGAAGGTGATGAAATACTTTTCTTTATTAAAGTAGGGAACATCAAATGGTCCACAAATATCCGTATAAATTATTTCTAGAAGTATGTTTCGTCTGTTTGCCTTTTATACAGTCGATACATACACAGAAGTCAGTAAAATCCAAGTTTGAAAGAACTTAAGACTTCACTAAACGTTGCATTCTTTCTTTGGATATATGACCCAATCTTTTGTGCCACAAGTACACCGACTTTTCATCATTCATATTTCTTTTCATTCCAATAAAATTATTTACGGTAATCAGAGATTCTACATAAGAATTATCTAACTCTAATTTATATAATCCATCAATCAAGTTGCCACAACCAATCATGCAATTATTTTTATATAAACTAAAGTATTTAGATCCAAATTTAAATACATAGCCATAATCATCCAACTTAGATACAGATAATAAGTTGGGAGAAAACAAAGGTACACATAGTGTATCATACAAATTGACAATATTGTCAGAACCTAATATAAGTCGGTATGTACCGACACCTTCCACTGGCACCTTGTCTTTATTGCCCATAATTACATATCTTTCACTTTGTCGATTTTGGCTTGTGGTTTGGATCGTAAGAAATCCCTGTAAGTTGTTTGAAATATGAGTTGTAGAGTCCAAGTCAATCCACCAAGTATTATTAGGAACATCAATAAAATTTGACTCAAAAGTAACAAAAGTATGATTGATATCTTTCTTTTCGAACCAAACCTTCATTTTCAGACAATCCTTCTGAAAGTGACCCATTTTACGACAAAAATGGCACTTTTGCTTGTTCCCTTCTTTCTTGAAGCTTGCATTATAAGACACCTGAAGGCTTTCCCCTTCTTCTTGGTCTTAGCTTTACCTGGTTTAGCATTAGAACCCGACCCAGCTTCTAGGTTTGAAAAATGAACAGTGTTAGGTTTCATTTCCTTAAGGCTTGCCTCTTCCTGAACAAGTTTACTAGTCAATTCATTTATATTCCATTTCTTCTCTTGAGCATTATAATTAATTTGGAACAGACTATAAACATCATTCGGCAGAGAGTTCAAAATAAATTGAACTAGAAACCCTTCGTCAACTGTCATTCCCAAACTCTTAAGTTTTGCGGAGAGAGATGTCATTTCTATGATATGTGCATGCATAGTGCGACTACCATCAAACTTCATGGTGGTAAGTTTTGCCATAAACACACCGGCCAGTGACTTATCGGCTGTATGTGAGCGTGCCTTGACGTTTGCTAGAAACTCTTGAGCATTATCCGTGTGCAGAAGAGCAACCTTAATGTTTTCATCAACCGTCATTCGCAAAAACATAAGGCATAATATGTTAGAACGTTCCCTGTCTGCCATAAAGGCCTTATCTTCCTCACTACTTTGATCAGTTATAGCATCATGTTTATCAAGTAATAATGTTATGTCCAAGTCTTGTGCACCTAAGTGAAATTGGACTTGTTCATTCCATTCAGCAAAGTTAAGACCACTAAAGACTGTCACAGATGATGCATGCGATTGCATCGATACAGGTACATTAACTGTAATTTTAAAAATAAAAGAAGATAAGAAAATAAAATTAGAAGATCAGAAGAGAAGATCACAAGAAAAGTTAAGAAAAATAAAATTTAACTCAAAAGAAGATCAAAAGATAGGAGACATAATGCAATAATTTATAACTTCAGATTTTTAATTTCAGATTTTTTTGGAGCAATAACTTAATTAATATATCATAATTATCCTTTGGGATTTATAAAGATATATTAAACATAATATTTTATTAGAAAATACTTTAATATAATAATATTATTGTTTCAATACATGTTGTTGCCTTTGGGTAACCAACAATTGAGGAATAACGTAAATTATCAACTTAAGTTGTGTAAGTTATGAGATCGCAATCAACCTTTGGGCAATTCATAAAATCTCATAATCTACTAATTAATTAAACCATTAAATTTAGTATATATGACAAATTTTAATATCATATAATCTTAATAAATGATTAATTAATTTTTAATCTACGGTTTATAGAAAATATCATACTTTGATTTATGTATGGTAATGACACTTTGGTGTCTAGCAATACCGTCATAATTCAAAGTTACCGCAAATTTCAATCACAAATTATTAAAAATAATAATAATAATAATAAATTCATAAAACTAGTAACTTATTTAGGAGAATATGAATTCCAAAATCAAATGCTCTGATACCACATGTTAGTATACGTTATCGTGCTCAACTACTCGCAATAAGGGATTTTAATTGTGACTTGAGATGCATTATGTGCAATACATGTGTGTGTGAAACTGCTACACACTTGCTCTTTGATGCTCTTATGCAAGGTCAGTCTAGTACGTACCAGTTAGCTGTCTGATTTGGGTACCAACTGATGGTGCTGGGCGACTCGATGGAACACACATGGGAGAAGTCCATGCAAGCAGCCAGATGGCAGGTAAGCATAGTCAAGAGTAAGTGGATGGTTTGGTTTTGTGCACTGTTTGTTTGCTATGGAAGCAAAGAAATGAGAAGATATTCAGAGACAAAGCCATGCATGCCGCTTACAGTTCTTATTGAGAAAATACACGAGGAAGGTTTGCTTTGGATGAAATATTGCAAAGGGATGTTGAAGTAGGGCGTAATGGCTTCAATAGAGTATGTGATGTTATTTTGCAGCTGCATACATTTAGTATGTAGCTTTTTATATTTTCAATGTACTGATTCGTAGCTTCTACTAACATTTAAAAAAAAAAAATTTATACTAAATTAATTCAAAAGCTAAACTTTTTAGCTTATAGACACATCACTCATAAAATAAATGAGTTTTAACGGATCAAATTCATTGTTTGAAATTAGTTAGATATATTTTAGAATTAAATTTACAAAAAAAATTTGATGAACTTAGAAATAACCTAGTTTTACTCACTTTATATTATCAATTTAAAAATTATTATCTTTCTTAATTTTAGTCCGAATGTCTCAGCATTCGTATTTTTCTTATAAATCAAGCATTTTTATGTCATGTATTTTATTTATTTATTTAATATAATAATTTTTTTTTTAAAGTAAAGATTGGAGATAAAACCACTTAGTACCTACAAAGAATTATTTATTTTGAATTTCAAATTCGAGATATTTTACACACAAAATATTTTATTTGCCATTAGTTATTTTAAAAATCTTCTATCTTTAGAATCGGGTTGGATGACCCGAGCATCGGTCAAACTAGTGCACTAATGGTTTCTTTTATTCCAAAATCACCATTTCGCTGCCATGGATCTTTAGTGCTAATAAATAAATACTACACATCTCTGCCTTTCAATTCAAACAATATTTACGATCGGGATAATTTGAAATGAAAAAGAAATGAATATTGCAATCCAGTTACTTTTGCTAATAAATGTCACCTAGGGATGGTGTTAACGGATACCATAAGAATCAGATAGAAGCAATTTTATAAATGTCACCTAGGGATGGTGTTAACGGATACCATAAGAATCAGATAGAAGCAATTTTATATCCGTATCCGTTACAAAATATATTTTTCTGTATTTTATTTTTTATTCGTTACAAATTATCTTATTCGTACTTTATCCTTATCAATTATGGCTGTTGAATAACGAAACAACAACAGATAAATAACAGATAATGCTAATATAGTAATTATTTTTATTATTTTCTAAATAAAACCACACAGCACATTCATTTCACACATATAGGGTTGCAACTTCCATCTTCTCTTGTCATCTGGATATATTACTAGAGTGCTCCAAACACTTTCAATTAGAGTGCTGTATTAGGGTTGTAAATGCTATATTATCTTGCCATATATAGATACTACTAGAGTGCTCCAAACACCTTCAATTAGAATGTTGTAAATTAATGTCCTATTATCTTGCCATCTGGAGACACCACTAGAGTTCTCTTAACACCTTCAATTGGAGTGTTGTCTTAAGGCTGTAAATGTCCTATTATCTTTCCATCTAGAGACACTACTAGATTTCTCCAAACACCTTCAATTGGGGTGTTGTATTAGTGTTGTAAATGCTCTATTATCTTGCCATCTAGAGACACTACTAGAGTGCAGCTAATACCTTCAATTGGAGTGTTGTATAGGGGTTGCAACTGCCTTCTTCTCTTTACATATGGAGATATTACTAGAGTGCTCCAAACACTTTCAATTAGAGTGTTGTATTAGGGTTGTAAACATATAGAGACACTACTAGAGTGCTCCAAATACCTTCAATTGGAGTGTAGTATTAGGAATGTAAATGCCATATTATCTTGTCATATGGAGAAACTACTAGATTTCTCCAAACACCTTCAATTGAAGTATTGTATGAGGGTTGTAAATAATCTATTATATTATCATCTGGAGATACTACACGAGTGCTCCAAACACTTTCAATTAGTGTGTTATTTTAGGGTTGTAAATGCCCTATTATTTTGTCATCTGGAGAAACTACTAGATTTCTTCAAACACCTTCAATTGGAGTGTTGTATTAGAGTTGTAAATGCCCTATTATCTTGTTATCTAGAGACACTACTCGAGTGCTCCAAACACCTTTAATTGGAGTGTTGTATTTAGGTTGCAACTGCCATCTTCTCTTGCCATATGGAGACATTACTAAAGTGCTCAAAACACCTTCAAATGGAATGTTGTATTAGGGTTGTAAATGCCCTATTATCTTTCCATCTAGAGACACTACTCGAGTGCTCCAAACACATTCAATTGGAGTATTTTTTTAGGGATATAAATGTCATATTATCTTGCCATTTGGAGACATTACTAGAGTGCTCCAAATACCTTACAATTAGAGTGTTGTATTATGATTGTAAATGCATTATTATCTTGCTATATAGAGTCACTACTCGAATACTTCAAACACTTTCAATTGGAGTGTTGTATTATGGTTGTAAATACCTTATTATCTTGTCATATAGAAACACAAGTACAGTACTTGAAACAATTTCAATTAGAGTGTTTTATTAGAGTTGTAACTGCTTTATTATCTTGCTTTATAGAAACACTACTAGAGTGCCTCAAATACCTTCAATTGGAGTGTTGTATTAGGGTTGTGAATGCCCTATTATATTGTCATATGGAGATACTACTCGAGTGATCCAAACACATTCATTTGAAGTGTTGTATTAGGACTGTAAATTTCTATTATCTTGTCATATGGAGACACTACTAGAGTGCTCAAAACACTTTCAATTGAAGTGTTTTATTAGGGTTGTAAAAGCTGTATTATCTTATCATCTCGAGACACAACAAGAGTGCTCCAAGCACCTTTAATTAGAGTATTGTATTAGAGTTGTAAATACCCTATTATCTTTCCATATGGAGACACTGCTCGAGTGCTCCAAACACCATCAATTGGAGTATTGTTTTAGGGTTGTAAATGTCATATTATCTTGCCGTCTTGAGACACTACTTGAGTGCTCCAAATACATTCAATTAGAGTGTTATTTTAGGGTTGTAAATGCCCTATTAGCTTGCTATATAAAGTCACTACTCGAGTGCTTCAAACTCCTTCGATTGGAGTGTTGTATTACGGTTGTAAATGCCATATTATCTTGTCATATAAAGACACAAGTACAGTGCTTGAAACACTTTCAATTGGAGTGATTTATTAGAGTTGTAAATGCTTAATTATCTGGCTATATAGAGACACTACTAGATTGTCCTAAATACCTTTAATTGAAGTGTTGTATTAGGGCTGTAAATTTCTTATTATATTGTCATATGGAGACACTACTCGAGTGCTCCAAACACATTCATTTGGAGTGTTGTATTAGGGCTGTAAATGCCCTATTATCTTGTCATATGAAGACATTACTAGAGTGCTTGAAACACCTTCAATTGGAGTTCTATATTATGGTTGTAAATGATGTATTATCTTATCATCTCGAGACAATACTAGAGTGCTCTAAACACCATCAATTGGAGTATTGTTTTAGGATTGTAAATGCCCTATTATCTTGCCATCCCGAGACACTACTCAAGTGCTCCAAAAACCTTCAATTGGAGTGTTGTTTTAGAATTGTAAATACCCTATTATCTTGCCATCTGAAGACACTACCAGATTTCTCGAAATATCTTCAAATTGACTGTTATATTAGGATCGTAAATGCCCTCTTCTCTAGCCATTTGGAGATACTTCTTGAGTACTCCAAATACCTTCAATTGGAGTGTTGTATTAGGATTGTAAATGCCCTATTATCTTGCCATCTAGAGACATTACTCGAGTACTCCAAACACCTTCAATTAGAGTGTTATTTTTGGGTTGTAAAGACCATATTATCTTGCCATCTGAAAAGAATACTAGATTTCTCCGGACACCTTCAATTTGTGTGTTGTATTAGGGTTATAAATGCATTATTATCTTGTCATATGGAGACACTACTTGAGTGCTCCATACACATTCAATTAGAGTGTTGTATTAGGGTTGTAAATGCCCTATTATCTTGCCATCTGGAGACACTAATCGAGTGCTCCAAACACCTTCTATTTGAGTATTGTTTTAGGGTTGTAAATGTCCTATTATATTGTCATCTGGAGACACTACTCGAGTGCTCCTAACGTCTTCAATTGGAGTGTTGTTTTAAGGTTGTAAATGCCCTATTATCTTGCCATCTGGAGACACTACTAGATTTCTCCAAACACCTTCAATTGGAGTGTTGTGTTAGGGTTGTAAATGCTCTATTATCTTGCCATCTGGAGATACTACGATATTTCTACAGATACCTTCAATTTGAGTTTTGTGTTAGGTTTGTAAATGCCAATGTTATCAGAACCGGACCGGACATCGAACCGCTAAAGCTTCAGTTCAATGGTTCACTGGTCGGACCGGTGGTTCAACCAGTTCAATTGCTGGTTTTTTAGAATATATATAACTTATTATATGAAAGCCAAACTGATTATATATAATGAGAGTATATATCTGGTTCAATATAACATGCAATTCTAACAAATTCTAACAAAGAGTACATGTCAAAAATCATAAAGAAAATAGAAAAGCAACAACATAATAGAAGTCCAACATTTGATTACTGATAGTTGACACATAATAAGTCGCAAGTAGCCTCATAACACAAAATAAAATGTTTAATACTTCTAATAACTACGAAAATTAACTAGCAACATAATTAGTGCTAAAACTTAGAAATCTAAAGCTAAGTAAAATGCCACTTAGTAACTGAAATATCATGGTTAAGATCTGCATGTTTATCTCCTACGGTTTCTCTAGCCTCGACACTTTCATTTTCTTGCTCTTGGACTCTTTCTGTGTTGTTTGTGTAGGGATCTTCAATCTCATCTCCGAAATCAAATTCATCTACAAAATGAAACTCATAAGTGCGCAATAGTCTAAATATTTTCTTATCAGCAGATGAAGTTAAATATATATTTTCTTCTCTTTTTCCTTGATGTATTCTCATTTATAAATGTAAAATCATGGCAACATTAGATAGACTGCAATGAGTCAATATGTCAGTAGTTGAAGACTGTAATGCTATGATATATGCAATTTTACATACATACATAACCATTAACATCTGTTTTTCAATTAGTTGAAACAACCTGTTTTTTTTTTTTTTTTTTTTATATCTGGTATTCAATACTCCCTCAAAATAAACCATCCAATTACCATATCACATATAATATGTAGCACCAATTAAACAAACATTGAGAAACATGTCAATGATTTATTACGCACTGTTACACTGTTATAATATATATTAGGGTTATTCATATTAATTCCTTTATAACAGTATTCTTTTTTGTTTGCATATGTATGACAACTCTTTGAATCATGAAAAATTTACCATTGTTTTCATTAGTTTGTATCACAAGTCCTGCCATTTGTTTGCGAAATTTCTCAATTTCATCGACCGTCAACAATGGGGATCATCCTCCAATACCCACTTGCCGTTGTCAACAAAGTCTTCAAAGCTAATAAAATCATAATTTCTTCCGCGAAACGATATTATGTAGTTCAATAACAACTTCTTTTAAACTTCTTTTTAGAAAATTTAAACATATTTCACTTGTAATGCATTTCTTACCTTTTGATGCAATCTCAAGTTGTATCGAACATAAACAAGATCATTCAACCTTTGGTGCTCCATCCTATTCCTTTTTTTTTAGTGTGAATGAACTAAAAAACACTCCAATTTCTCTAACATCCGAATGAACTACAAGTTTGACCCAAGATGCGCACTGCAAACTTTTATAAATTTGGTGCACTGCTACCATATCTTATCCACTACTCATCTACAAAAATGATGACAAACGTGCATTTGCTAAATAATACTGGGACATAATGTCAACATATAACTTTATGAGAGAGAGAGAGAGTAAACTGAGATAGAATAACTTAAATGTCTTAATAAAAAAAAATTATATATTACCTGGAGGCATCACAGAACGACTGCAGATAGCTGTAGCCCTCCCAAAATCACCTTCTGCATTTCGAAACACTCTCATCTCACCGGTCAACTTAGTTTGCAATTCTAAATTTCCATAAGCAAACCTTTCTATCACATCATGCACGCCAGAGATGGTTGCTCGATGTTTGGAAAGTTCAATAATATTATACTGATAGGATGTATTAAACCAATATCCCGCTGCATGAAGGTTCTTACTGAGTTGATTATCCCAATGTTTATTAATTATTTCAAGAAATGGTTGCGCCACTGTTTTCTTTCTTTGAAACCTCCGGATAATTTCTTCATTGGCAGCATGAATAGCACCATACATGTAACCCATTGCAGGTCTCTCATCACTGTCGACTATGCGAAGGACACGAACTAGAGGTTCTGTTATTTGGCAAATTGTTGCACAATTTTTCCAAAACTCTTGGTCCAAAATATTTTCTTTGAATTTCTTTCCCTTCTTATCTTTTGCATATGCTGATGTTGTCCACTCTAGATGTTACCATGGCATGCAATGCATCATTTTGTGCAAAGATGCTTTGTAGAGTAATGAAATTAGTTGCAAAATGGGTTGATGCCGGTCGGAGTATTTCTCTTCCTTTAGTGAACTGTCTCATCAAATGCAAAGGATAACAGTGATTGTAAATATACTTGGTTATACTTGATGCCTTATCAACTACTACAACTTCAACCAACTTTCTCATACTCGAGAGCATTAAATTTATGCAATACGTGGCACAAGGTGACTAATAAAGGGTAGAAAATTCTCGTTCGAGGAGTATAACTACAAATAATGCAAAAAAACAAGGTGACCAACATGCTGTAATTAAATGAAGGAAAAAAATACAAAACTACTTGTAGCGGATCCTGGCCTCACAGGCTCATGTGCAGTGCCATGCCACTATCCTACATCCACTGCACATTCACTAATAATTAAAGGAATACACTAACTTTGATATACAAGAAATTTACCTATCAAAATTCACCTTCAACATTCAAATAAAATAAATAAATAATATACAAGAAATTTACCATCAATGACATAATTTCTTGCATTATTCGTCACTATGTGCACGACATTTTCAGGGCCAATGAATTGTACAATTTCTTTTAATAGCTTGAACAATGTTTCTGCAGTTTTGGATACTTTTGTTGCGTCAATGGACTTCAAAAACACCGTTCTCTTTGGACATTGCACCAAAAAGTTTATTAATGTTCTTTGCCTTTGATCAGTCTACCCATCGGCCATTATTGTGCAACCAGCCTCCTTCCACACACTACGAAATCTCTCAACAAATTTCTGTACTTTTTCAATATTTTTTTCAAGCAAATAACCATGAAGATCATGACAATTTGGACCTCGATAGCCAGGCCCAAAACTAGCAATCGCATCCAACATGGGTTGATAATACTTGGAGTTAGAACCATTAAAAGGCACCCCAACAACAACCATCCACTCGGACACTGCTAAATCAACCTTCTCTTTGACTTCTTTTGTTTGCAACACACTCTAAAGAGATGGTTGAGGACCGGATGTGGTACGAGACATGAAGTTGTGACCAACACCAAGTTTTGCATTTCTCGACTTCTGACCTTTTCTTGCTAGCATTTAATTGCCCTCTGTTGAAAGCAGTACGTCTGCCCTTGGAGTTAGAAGGGGCTAACAGATTCACAATTTCTTCTTCGTTGTTAGTTAGATCTATAGGAGAGTTCTTCATCAGTTTCTTCATCTACTTCATTGAATCTCCTTCTTTTGTTGGCAAACTCTTCAATGCATTATTGTATTTGAAAACGAACATCTGCTGGTACCTTTTTGCAAGGTATAACATCTCCTCTTACGTTTGCTAGGTGCTTCTTAAACCGGGTTATTCCACCGCCTTGAAATGTTTTCTCACAATGGAGACAGGCAATGACCTTGACATTTTTATTTTTCACAACAATAATGCGTTCAACACAATGTCCCCAAGCCGGATCTGTTTTGCCTCTTGTAGCTATTTTCGGAGAAGAACGGCAGGTCCATTTGCTTCAATATTATTTACCGACATAGTCTTTGTATAACAAAAATTAAGGTTTCATGGGATTTATAAATGTGATTCACATAATAAGATCAAAACCATGCTTATTGTGTATTATATCTATGCTTTCTCCTCTATTAACCAATAAGCCACAAATTTGATGATGCTTACCACCTTACTGACAAGTCATGCTTATTGTGTATTATTCATAAGCTTATACCTAAATCTTGCTTACTTCACTTCTACTCATGATTTAAATTCCTATTATTTTTGTTAGATTCAATTAGGGTTCAATTGTGAAAAAAAAAAATAGAGAAGGTGCTCAAGTTGCTAGAGAAGGTTCTATTCAGTGCCACATGGAATCTAGAGATTTGGTTACTATCAATACAAATTTTTGCTCCCAAGTGTTTGATTAAGAGAGAAACATATACAAACTTATTACTAGACACTTAGACACAATCATTGATAACTCCACAACTCTCATTCAAAAATTATTTTGGTTTGAGCATTTCATCGAAAACCTTGAATGCATTCAGCTATTCAATACAATCAACTCAAGTTTTTCAAGTGTATGTTTTGAAATTTCGAAATTAATGAGTAAAGGAGATTACTTACAGTATTTGATGTAGGTTTGTTAGTGATTTCGTATCAAGCCTACCCTTCGGAATGAGATTGAGTACTTGTGCAGTACACAATGATATATATAAAAAGATTGCAGAAGAAAACCAAATTGAAGGAGAAAGGAGAGCAAATTTCATATTTCCTTCCATCTCAGCGTGGGAAGAAATGGCAACAACTAGAGAATTCTAAAAGTTAGAAGATACGAGAAATCAGATTACAGAAAGAGCAAGATCTATGAAATTGATTTGAACCGCGATTTTAAATAGTTTTCTCTACCGAATTTTCAATAAAAAAACCAGTTGATAAATTTGTTTTCCTCCGATACAGCAGATGAAGCGGTAATAAAGAAGAACCGAACC
>CAXKVR010000785.1:0-18994 GCA_964058845.1 Carex sylvatica
AACCGACTCTAATAATGATATATTAACAACGGTTAGGAGATGCTCACGCGATGGCCTTGCATATTATCACATGCGATGGCCTTGCATATCCCTTCCCTAAATGATTATGGTGATGTGTTGACTTGGAGGTGGAGTGGTAGTGGCCAGTACATGTCTGCATCTCTATACAAAATACTCCTTATAGGGGGCCGTGAGCAGTGGAGACATGCACATCTATGGCGCGCTTATGCCCCTACAAAGGTTTAAAGATCCTCTTGCTATATAATAAGATTCTTACACATGAGGTTATGGTTAAACGAGGTTTCAATTGTGATCTTCTGTGTGTGATGTGCTCTACGAATCTAGTGGAGAATGCATTCCATTTATTTTTTCAATGCAATTATGCTAGACAAGTGTGGGTATGCATGGGATCATTGGTGTAATTGAATGTTTCGGCAGATAGGTTGTGGGAGGCATCTTGGAGTAGTTACAAGGTGGTGGGCAGGGAGTCTAAACGGGTATGGATGACCCGGGTTATGGCTGTTCTATGGGGTGTGTGGAAACAACGAAATGCATGTATTTTCAGGCGTCAATGCAAACCACCGTGACTATTAGCACGTGATATCAAGGAAGAGACAAAAATGTGGTTAAAATGTTGTAGAGGTGCAGCTATACTTGGTTGAGAGAAGAAGGGTGTTGATCTTTTATTTATTTTATTTTTTTAGATTCTGAAGTTGTAAACACATCTATTTTTGTACACCTGGATATCAAAAAAAAAATATTAACAACGGTTATTTTAATATCCGATACTAATAAGTCAAATTCTCCTTCCCTCCATTCCTACGCGAATAAATTACCTCTCCATCTCTCTCTCATTTCGCGCCGCTCACTTAGGGTTCCCTCTCTGTCTCTCTCTCTCTCGTGGCCACTCTGAGAGACTACACGAGGCGTCGCACACCCCGGTCCCTCTCTCTCTGATAAGCATAAATTATATACATATTCGATCTAGTTTTCATCATAAAATAACGCCAAATATCTTGTATTTTGAATATAAAGAGAATAGAATACACCTAGAATCAAGTTACTGCATTTGTTTGATTTTAATTTGCAGGAAACAAAGAAAAATAAAGAAAAATGCCCAGTGTAGACGCACGGTTTACGATATAGTCGTAATTAGTACTTAGATGGATTTCTGGATGCGCGCCAATTTTAAAAAGATATAATAAGCTATTCATCAAGATTCGTGCGGACGCACGGATATCGATGCAGCCGCAATCTGGTCGAACAGAAAAAATCCGAGTACAGTGCGTCCAACTGCAAAAATGGAGTCTGAACTTAAAACGGCCACAACTTTTGACTCGTAACTCCGTTTTGGACATATGACCACTTTTCGGAAAGCCATCGAGAAGATCTACAACTTGAGAAAATAAAAAATAAAAAATAAAAAATGATGAAAATTCTTTCCAGTGCGGGTGAAGCCACCCGCACTGCGGGTCATCCATCCGCACTGGACCCGCAGAAAGCCAATAACTGCCCGGTTTGACAGTTTTTCTATTTTTGGCGCTTTATGGACGCATTTTTACTGCCAGAAATACACATGCTTGCCGGGGAAGCAATGTAAACAGAGCACCCACTAACCCCACCTTCTAACCTCTAAATCGGGCATAGTCCTTGGCTATAAAAGATAGAGTTCTTCCCCATTCAGGGGGATCAATCATCACACCACACATCAACCAACACACCATCATTTTCTCTCTTTACACACACACTTAGCGATAAATTCTGGAGTAAGAAAAGCTTTCAAGTAAGGAGAAGAAGGATTTCCTGAGCAAGATTCGGTAAGATAGAGGTCTTTGATTTGTCAAAGGGTGTAATCATTTCTTTTATTTCATTTCTTCTTACTTTGCCAATTTTTGTAATGGATCTCTCCAAGAGGGAGTAGTTCTCTCTCTAGGGATTTAGGTCAATATGCATGAACTTGTTTAATTCTATTTTATTTGGTTATTTGCTTTTATTATGATTGTTTTATGGGATTTGATTGTTAATTTCTGTGATTTTATAATTTGTGTTAATTACATAGTTAGTACTTGAATTGTAGTATCCCGTTTTAGTTTCAAAAGAACTAAAATTGACTGTGATCAATAGGATAGTACCAAATTATGAATGCAAAATATCCTAGGTTTTAATTAAGATTCTAACCAATTTAATCTAAGCCGGAACTACAGAAATTAAGATTAGGGACTTGGTGAAGGACCTAACCGTGAAGTCAAATCCTAATTATGACATCTCAAATCAAGTCGGATATTGGTATCATGGACTTAATTGAGAAGTACCAATACTCGAGGAGAGGAGAGACTAACAAGAGCTTATGGTCTAGGTAGCTAGGGTGAAGGACCTAATCGTGAAATTCGAATTACCTAGGCACGTTATTAATTCACGAAAGTGACCCTTAATAACATATTAGGTTAGAAACCTCATCAAATCATACATGAATTCAAGCAAATACCGAATAGATAGAATTAGCAAGGGATTGTAGACCAAAGACCCCTAGATCTTCTCAACTTGAAAGCAAACCAATATTTCTTTCTTTCATTTCATTTACATCTATTGTTTACTATTCCTTATTTTAAGGTATTGAACCCAACCTTTAGGTATTTGCAAACCACTAATTGCACTACATAATCTACCGTCTACACTCTACACTACATGGAATTAATATAATGGGAAAGAAACAGTCAAAGATGCTCTTCGTTGACTACGAAACATGCTATTAATTAACAACAAACTAGATGTACTGTGACATTAAATCTGTAGCCTCTGTGGACGCTGATCCGCTACAATTTCTCACGGCTCACTAGCATAGTGACAAAATGAATTATTTAGATTTGGTTCGACGAGCTTAAAAATTTGTGATTCGAGAATAATTCGGATATAATTCAGAAATGATTTGAAATTATCTGGATCAGAGATCTTAGTTCTATAAGAGAGTAAAAAAAAAAAACCAAAAACAAATGTTATGCAAAAAATTCATGAAAAATTCACAAATAATTCGTAAAAATCAGGAAAAGTTTGTAAAATTCGTGAATTATTCGGGTTTAATTCGGTCAACCGAATAATTTGGCGTTCGGTTCGACATCACAAAAAAATGAATTATTATGGTTTAATTCGCAAATTTTGTGACTACTTGGTAGTCTATTAATTGGTGGAATCAAAAATTAAGATTGGAGATTGTTACTTAATTTTCTTATGTAATTTAATTTTTTGAAGAAGCTAATGATATTATTTATTTAAAAAAATGAAATTTTTTAATTTATAAAGATACTTATCACCTCTTATACATCCATCCGCCTACATTAATTAGGAATGTAAATTTGTGTAATACCGTGTTGTAACATATCTATTTATATCGTAATTTGGATTATATGTCGTATTATGTTATAACTAAAATTAAGAAAAATGATCACAATACACGAATGCTATCTCACAATTAATATGTTAGTTACATCGTGGTAAATATAACGTGACTGGTTCCGTTTGATCATGTGTAATCATGTTTATCGGTGGAGAAATAATGTTGTTATTTTTTAAAAATTTGTTAAATGAAGAAATAATGTTTTTCTGAATTCTATGTTTGATTAAGAAAGAAAAAATTATTGAAAAGTTGTTATATGAAGAAATAATGTGGTAAAATCAATCGAAACAACAAATGGAATTGACCTTGTTCTTGTGAGACTTCGACCGTGTAACTTTGCTTGCGTGTGAACGCTGATCGATATTGATTTATTAGTCGCTTGCGCTAGCTAGGTGCCATTAATATGTCAGCAATTTTGATTTTGCAACCGAACGAGCTTATCCCTAGCCTACAAAATTTATATAATATAAGAACAGTACTAGACTCATATCTCAAACAAATCACCTATCCGAACACACACACATCAAAGCTAGGGAGGAAGGCAAGGAGGAAGATATAGAAAGAGAGACCAAGATGGAAGGCATATCTCACAAAACAATGGAGGTAAATGGCATCTCCATGCACATAGCCGAGAAAGGACCGGCTGATGGCCCGGCGATTTTATTCATTCATGGTTTCCCCGAGTTGTGGTACTCGTGGCGGCACCAGATATTGTCCCTGTCGGAATGCGGTTACCGTTGTATTGCACCCGACATGAGAGGATACGGTGACACCACTGTGCCTTCCTCAATCTCCTCCTACACCATTTTTCACCTCGTCGGTGATCTCATCGCACTTCTCGACAACCTCTCTCTGCCTCAGGTAAATATTTAGTTTTGCAAAGGTTATTGCATGTCCAATATAATGTTTGAGGCTTTGATCACCTTCAAATTTTGAATATTTAAAATTTTGTAGTACTTCATGGATTGCTTTGGTGATCAGCAATATTTTAAAGGGTTCTCGTGAAATTTTACGTTGTTCAAGGTTTTCTTGTTGTAAAATGAATTAATCTTTTTTTTTTGGATTAGGTACTTGTATTTGCAACTTGTCTGTCCTTTCTTTTCTGAAAATGACCTGCTTTCCTGTCATTTTCTTTGCTTTTTCAGGTTGGATTTCTCAACAAGCTAGGTTAACTATAGCTAGCTTTAATTTTAGATCTGTAGATACTGTGCTAAAAATTCCTCAAAAGATATGTGAGTTAACCTTAAGCCGCAATTATTATAGAAAATTCAACAAATTAAATTTAAATAAATAAATATATTTTCCCTTAATTCTATTAGTTAAGTAGATCTAATAATAGGAAATGCAACCTCAGTGACTAAACATCTGCAATAAATCAACCATTCACCTAAATATAATATTAGTTCTGAACTTAATAAGAAATTACTCTACATTTGCTAGGTTTTTTTTTTTTTGTGTGTGTGTGTGTGAATGTTGTATTGAAATATGGAAATATTATGCTCAATTATCTTCATATCATAGAAAAGAAAAGGATGATTGAAAAATGAAAATGACATATATATGTTGCAACTTGCAACAGGTGTTTGTCGTAGGACATGACTGGGGAGCCATTATCGCGTGGAACTTGTGCATGTTCAGGCCTGATAGAGTGAAAGCACTCGTCAACCTAAGCGTTGCTTTTATACCTCACAACCCAGCTGTGAAAACAGTCGATCACTTTCGATCTCTTTATGGCGATAACTATTATGTTTGCCGCTACCAGGTTCTTAATTCCTTTATTAGTTTTAATTTGATAGCACAAATGAGCAAAACTAACTGATCAAATTTTGAATTAGGAATATGGGGTTGCTGAAAAAGAATATGAGAGCATGGATTCTAAGTTGTTCTTCAAAATAATTCTGACAATGAGCGCTGCGGGAGGGCCGATATCTTTCTCAAAGGCATCAATGGAATCTTGTAAAGAGGCATGCGAAGTGTTGCCATCTTGGCTCTCAGAGGAGGATATTGAATACTATGCATCCAAGATTGAGAAATCTGGCTTCACCGGAGGGATTAATTACTATCGTTGTATGGACTTGTAAGTTAATTATAATTTACTTCATTTTCCTTTAACTATATATATATATCTCTCTTATAATCTCTCTTAGGGCATAAAAAGCTGCCATAACATAGTTGGAAGAATTTAAACTCTTATTTATTAACAAAGATCGAGGAAACTGGCATAGTCTCTCTAACCAAGTTGTTATAGGAACCAACAAAATTAAGTAGAAATCAATGAATTAATTAGTAGCTAGATTCACAGACTCTCTGTGGTCAAACCTTTTGTGGCTAATATTCCGGATTGCAATATGATCAAAAACAAATAGGTGGCTAATTAATAATCGGGTGAGTAAATCAATCAATTAATTAATTTATTTATATATATATATATATATTAATTCTTAATAGAAGTGTTCCGGCAAATATATGTTCAAATTATTACTCTGTTAACAGTTTCTGATACTAAAATTAATATTTCTTTGTTATTATTATCTCTCAATTGTTCAGTTCATCTTATGTATATGTAATTTTACAGAAATTGGGAGTTAACGGCACCGTGGACAAGTGCAAAGGTAGAAGTACCGACAAAATACATCGTCGGCGATCTCGATCTTACATATCATTATCCTGGTATCCAAGATTTCATTCATAAGGGTGGATTAAAAGGCCATGTGCCTTTGCTCAAGGAAGCAGTTGTAGTGAAAGGAGCAGGCCACTTTGTACAACAAGAAAGAGCACAAGTCATTAGTGATCACATTTATGACTTCATTAAGATGTTTTGACCTAGCTAGGTACATATGTATCGTGTATTGAGAAGAAGTTTGATAATACTCTCAAATATGTATTATAATTACTTTGATAATTAAGTTTTCGTTTAGTTTTCTTTAATGGTTTTCTAGGACTCCAAACAAAAGTTTGTGAAATAATGTTTAATTAAGCTATACTAGAGCAACCGGCGATTTAAAATTGCAATAAATAAACATAATAAATTAATCACGTGACTTTCATGAGAATTCATAAAATAACTATGAAACATCACATAATGAACGTGATATTGTATATTTAAGTTTGTTTGCATTTCAAAAATAGAAACAATACCAGCAATAATTTATGTTCCTAGTTTCAACAGTTTAATTTTGGTTAATCGGTGGACTTGAAATTAAAGAGTGGACTCATCAGTAAATTCATTTTCTTGATTCTAAATTGGAATTAGGTTTGGTAGTCAGGGAAATTGAGTATTACAGTGAGATTAAAAACTAACATATATATCTTTGTGAAAATTAGACAGTTTAGAGGGGGTTGGACTCCAATTAATTCTCTTATTAAAAAAAAAGCCTAATATTGAAAATATTAATTAAATATGTACATATGTTAATTATGAGAATTTGAAATGGTAAATATGTAATTATAAAATTTAGAATAAAAATACATAATTTCATAGTATTTACATACAATTTATTTTAAAACTTATATAATTACATGTACAAATAAAAGATTACCATATTTAATTTAAGGTATCTCTATTACACTATTGGATAATACGTACTAAATAGTTCTTATTTATACTTTTCTTCAATAAATTAATAAAATAAATTACATGTGAAGCTAATAAAAATTTATTTATTATATCTGTCTTATTATATACAAAATAAATAAGATAAATAAAATATTTTATTGAGACTCCTAGTAGAGGGATCCAAATGCAAATTCCTGTTTGATATCAGCTTGGAGGAATTAACAAAGTTTCAAAGTTAGTGCACAAGAGATAACGATAACAAAAAAAAAATCTCTAGTATTATTTTTTTCAAAGGAGAAATTTCATGCATATTCCTACAAAAATTCAAAATTACATATTTTCTACTATATAATTTATAATATCATATTTATCTTTCTTAATGTGAAAAAACTCATAAATTTATTAATTTTATGACCTTTTATATATTAAAACTCATTATAAATTTATAAATTTTTCATTTTACTTTTTATTAAAAAAATTAAATGAATGTAGCAGATTTAAGAAAAAAATCATTCTTGTAATTGATCTTTTTCGAGAACAAATGATTCATTTATCTACATCGAATGCTTATACAAGTATATACCTAAATATCATTGTGTATGCGTCCAAAGTAGAAAAATGGCCTATTTCATTTTGAAAATTGACCAATTTAAAGGCTAGATTTTTCTTTTATATATACACACACTCTGAGAGAGAGAGAGAGAGAGAGAGAGAGAGAGAGAGAGAGAGAGTTTGGCTAATGTCAAAACGTTATAATTCATCTAAATTATAATGAGTTAATTTTTACGATTTCAAAGTTTGAACAGTCAATTCGAACCACTCAACATGATCTCCATATTAATATGTACTTGGAGATCAAATTTTATATATATTTTTGGAAATTTTTACTATTTCTTTAGATAAGTACAAATCACTGTTTTGGATGGTCTAGAATTATCTCATAGTGATTTTGTACCTATCTAAATAAATAGTAAAAAAATTCAAAAAAATATAAAATTTTATCTCAAAATGCATTTTAATATGGAAATCATATTGAGATGTTCGGATCGACTCTTCGGACTTTAAAATTGCAAAAATAGACTCGATATGAATTAGACTGAAATTATAACGTTATGAGTTCGACTAATGTCATAAGTTATAATTTCAGTCTAAGTTATAATATAATAAAGGGTAAAATATATAGTTTTTAAATTTAAATGATTTTTAATATAAAAGGTCATTTAATTTGTGAGTTTTAAAATATAGAAAGATTGATAAATATGATGTTATTAATTTTGACAGGGAGAACTAGGTAATTTTGAAGTCGTGAAATTTCCTTCTCTTGAAAATGTCTAAAATGAACAAGATCACAATTATTTGCTGCGGTCCTTAGATTGCAGTCAAAGGTATAAATAACGTTTATTGCATCATAGTGGGCTGGTTAAAAAAACAGCGTTATGCTCAAATAGCGCCGCTATAACGCAAAATAATGCGCTGATAGTGCCATAACTTTTATAATCTGAAAATGCTATAACGCGCTATTTAGAATCTTGATTGCAGTACAACCCGATACAGCTTGTTAGCCGTTAGGGGTTCATTACGGTCCACGAACCACAGCAAATCTATATGGCCTATTAGTTTTGAACAATTAGTAAAAATGTTAATTTTTATTTTTTTAATGCTATGAACAAAAAAAAAAATCGAACTTTTGAGTCATAAGAAACCTGAAAAAGAAAATAAACAAATACTTATCCATCAAAGTAATTAACATATTCAAGAGTATTACCAAATACCAAGGTTCTAAATAGCGATTATAGCGGCATAGCGGAGACACACAAAAAAAAAAACTATTGCGAATAGCGTAGCTATAGCGAAAGCTATCATGCATAGCGTTTTTTTCTTTTCAAATTTTATATTTTATATTTCTACTAATTATTAACATAATAAATAAGAGAATTGAGGTAACAACTAAATCACAACTAATCTAAGTCTATACTTTTTATCAATTATGCAAATAAGAAGGAAAAAAAAAATCTAAAAAATAATATTATTTAATAGTTCATAATACATAGTATTACATATTATAATAGATAAAGAATAATTAATTTTATAAGATAAATGAAGTCAGTATACATATTTAAATATTTTATATATTATAATAATACTAATAATCAAAATCAGCTTTCAATTGAAATGAATAATAATACTTTTACAAAAGAATACTATACGAAGAGCAATCAAAAGGAAGAATTAATATTTGAATATTTCTCAATATAGAATGAGAGAATAAATCATGCACAAATAAAAACAGAAGCATATAATTTGGTTTAGCACACTTATCGTAGAAGACCATGTAGAATTAAAAATAGGAATAGAAGAACAGAAGTCCATATAAATTGTAAAAAAAAAAACCCATGTAGCATAGCGGTAGCAATAGCGCGTCGCATTTAGCGATAATAGCGGTCAGCTATTACAGCTATAGCGATCGTAGCTGAGTTAACGCACTTTTATCTTATAGCGTAGCGTTTATGATCCGAAAAAGCTATAGCTAGCTATTTAGAACCCTGCCAAATACCAACTTCTCCTCAATATATATGCAATACCAACACTTCTATTGCCAAATTATTGAAGAAAACAAGAGATGTAGATAACTCATCAAAACATTTTGATGAAGTCATAAATGTGATCGCTTATTTCTTGTGCTCTCTCTTGCTGGATAAAGTGTCCTGCTCCTGGTACAACAACTGTTTCCTTGAGCAAAGGCACATATCCTTTCATTCCACCCTTATGAATGAAATCTTGGATACCAGGATAGTGATATGTAATATCACGATCGCCGACGATGTATTTTGTCGGTACTTCTACCTTTGCATTTGTCCACGGTGCCGTCAACTCCCAATTTCTGTTGAAATATATTTACATCAAAGATCACTGAACAGTTAAGAGCTACTAGTAGAGAAATAGTTGCTTTAAGTAATTTTCTGACAAACATTCAATTATTTTATAATAATTGATTTTTTTTTAGAATAAACAATCCTTAGGTGGCATGTATATATGCAGCTTCTACACGGCTTGTCTTAATCCAGGAAAAAAGAAGAGGGTTGTCATAGGCGTGCGAGTCAATGTAAAATACAGCCATTAGTTTTATGAAAATGAAATCCTCACTTGAGTTTCATTTCTAGTATGGTTCCGGAAATCGGCCGATTCTGAGTCAACTCGGTCTCGGACGGGACCAGACCGAGTTTTACTCAAGTCTCGCACCTGTGCGAGTTTCTCAGCAAAACTCAGATGAACAGTGCTTGACTCGGCCGATTTTCTGATTTTTCGGCCGAGTTACACCGAGTTGAGTTGAGCCGATTCAATGAATTTTTTTCCGATTCTAACTAACCTGGGACTGTGCGGTGCTGCTGTGCCATTCGAGTTTCATGGGGGGGTTTCAATCGGCGGAGAACACTCGGAGGAGATCGCTGAGGAGAGAACACGCGGAGGAGAACTGGAGAACGCGGAGGAGATCGCTGAGATCCCTGTTTCTTGCGCGAACGGGAGAGAAGGGAAAAAGAGAAGGAAGAGAGGTGCGTGGGGTCCACTGTCGGTGAAACAGGGGAATAGAAAGAGATAGGAGTAGGTTGGATGGGCATTGGACCTACTTTTAGGTTCAATTAGCTCTATCACCGTACGATTAGCATTAAGATATGTGCGCACGAAAATTGTTAAAACCTCATACGGATTTTAATAGAAGCACACGATTCTTGATGCAATTGGATGGCCAGATCACCCATCGAACCAAAGTAGGTCCAATGGGCATCGAACCTACTCCGAAGTGGAATAGAAAAGGAGAGAAATCGGGGTGCCGGACCCGAAATTTTTATTCAAATGGGTTTAAATCCCTTCCTTTCATCAATTCAAAAATCAAAGTGTAGAATGATTTCAAGATTCGTGTTAGGATTAAATCCAATGTTCCAAGCAATCCAGAACTTAATATGTACTCATTTAATTTATTAAAAATCTATTTTTGTCCAAATCTCGAATCGAAGATTCGTAACAATTTATAATATCGTACGAATTAAATTTCGAGTGGTATATATATATATACATATAATTACCAAATCAATTTCTAATTTCTAATATAAATTACTCTTAGTTATAATTCAATTATTTATTTATTTACATGATTTAAATTATTTCTTTTCTTAATTTCACAATTTCAACAAATTTTAAATTTACCGAATATTTACACTCTATTTATGGTGCTATATTTTATCTTATGTTTTAAACCTCCAATTTTAATTTTTAATACAGAGGACGATGATATGATCCAGCCAGCTCGGTATAGCTTCTGACAATAAAAGTATGTTCTATTTGCAATGTTTGTAATACATTATATAATTAGTGGATTATGTGAGTGCAATATTGTCCTAATTAACATAGTTTTTTTACAAATTATTTTTATCAATTTTTTCCTATATTTTTGCTACAAAATAAGGCTTCTGCCAAAAATATCCGAGTTACCGATTCGATTCCAACCGATTCATCAAATTCTAACTCGGCGGTCAAAAATACGATTTCAATTCCGATTCTGATTTTCAGAACCATGATTTCTAGCCTACCCAACTTGTTTGGAACTAAAAGCTTGATTGTTGTTGACTTGTTGTTGCATGTATTTACAAACCGGGAATAATAACAACCTTTAAAATATATATTACCTCTATAAAATAACTTAGAGTAAATTAAAGAACCAACAAATAAATATTTTGAGCCCAAGTAATAAGTAATATGCATTTAAACAAAAACAAAAGAGCTAATATTGCAATAAATTCAAATAAATAAAAGTTACAAATTTGTAATTTTCTTCCAACTATGCTATGCCAATTAATTGCTTATCATGCCCAGGAGAGAATTAATATAACCGCGATAAATAAAATGAAATAAAGAATGAACTTACAAGTCCAAGCAGCGATAGCAATTGATGCCTCCAGTGAAGCCAGTTTTCTGAAACTTGGATGCAAAGTATTCAATTTCCTCCTCTGAGAGCCAAGATGGCAACACATCAGGCACTTCAAAAGATTCCAACGATGCCTTAGACAAAGACATCGACCCTTCCACGCCACTCATTGTCAGAATTGTTTTGAAGAGCAACTTAGAATCCATGCTTGCAAATTCTTTATCTACTACTCCGTATTCCTGATGCGAACGGAGCAATTCATCACATAAATTATCGCTTTGATGATTTCTATATATATATTTTGTCATCTGAGACTTTAATATTCTATACTACAAAACTAGAGCCATCAATGTTAATAGAGGGAGAACCTGAAAGCGGCACATGTAATAGTCATCGCCATAAAAAGATCGAAACTGATCGACTGTTTTGACAGCTGGGTTGCGAGGCATAAAATCGATGCTTAGGTTGCCATGCGACCATGGCTCCCCAATCATGCCCTACCACAAACACCTGTTGCACAATATATATGTCATTTCATTTTTCAATCATCTTCTTCTATTCTATGAAATGAAGATAATTTTTTTTTTTAAATATTGAAGATAATATTTTAGCATAATATTTCCATATTTATGGCTAGAATCCTTTAAAATATTGCTCACCTAAACAATTATTCAAAAATTTGAAGGCACTAAAAGCCTCAAACATTACATGTAATAACATTTGGAGAACTAAATCTTTACTTGGGGTAGAGAGAGGTTGTCGGGAAGTGCAATGAGGTCACCGACAAGGTGAAAAATGGTGTAGGAGGAGATTGAGGAAGGAGCACTAGTGTCACCGTATCCTCTCATGTCGGGTGCAATGCAGCAGAAGCCACGTTCCGACAGGGACAGTATCTGGTGTCTCCACAAGTACCATAGCTCCGGAAAACCATGAATGAATAAAATTGCCGGGCCATCAGCCGGTCCTTTCTTGGCTACGTGCATGGAGATGCCATTTATTTCTATTGTTTTGTGAGATATGTCTTCCATCTCGGTCCCTCTCGTCCTCCTCGTTGCTGCTAACAGAGACAAGAATTAGTATTGAATAGCTTGTTTATTCATTCAGAGAGGTTACATAATTTTATAGTGCAATCTAGACAATCTAGAGATATATATAAAAAGAAATATACAGACATAATTACAGTAGATTCACTAATTAACACTTGCCTTCTTCCCTATGTAGGATAGGTGTCGATATGAGAGTTGTTCATTTGTAGGTGATAGATCTGTTTCAAGAGCAACTCATTACTCATATGAAGTTTTACATAATATTTATGACAATATCTTTAACATTGTAAATTTAAGGGTGTACATTTCTTGTCTTTATTATTTTATCATTTAACAAATTAAAATTAAGCTCAATTCCTATATCAAATCTATGTTTTTTTTTTCTCAATGTATTACAATAACAACAACAATAATAATAATAATAATAAAAATAAGTACAAATTGCAGGTCCGTATTCAGTATCTGGTAGTAAAGTATGTCTTTTTAATTAAACATATTTAATTAAGTCTTTCATAGTCTTTCATATTTACCCAATGTATAGCCTTTTCTATTATATATAATTTAATATATAAGTTCACATTTTATCATTTATTAAAAATAAAAATATGTAGTATGTATAAGAAAAATATTTACTCTTTTAATTGATTGGTTTTCAAAAAAAAAAAAAATTATTTCTCTATTTATAACATACACACAATGGCATTTAAACATATATCTATATGAATATAAGATTATTAATTTTGAGTTCTAATTAATATGAACTGTTTAATATAATTTTGAGATTAAAATGTGTTTGGAGATCAAATTTTATATGTTTTTTTTTTCTATATTTAGATAGGTACAAGATAACTTCTTTGGATGGTCGAGAATATTCTAGAAACAGTGCAAAGAAGGGCATTTTGACTGTTTTCTTTCCATAATCTGAGCCCGCTGGAATAAATTAGACCAAGGCCCGTAGAGATCAAATTTTACATGTTTTTTTTTCTATTTTTAGATAGGTACAAGATAACTTCTTAGGATGGTCGAGAATATTCTAGAAACAGTGCAAAGAAGGGCATTTTGACTGTTTTCTTTCCATAATCTGAGCCCGCTGGAATAAATTAGACCAAGGCCCGTAGAAATCGTCTAATAGTACTTCAAAATTGATTGAGATACAATCCAGATACAATTACTTGTGAGTCGTTAAAATTGATAATTTTCTTTTTAATGTAATGAATAAAAAAATTGATCTTTTGAGTCATAGTGAAAAGAAAAAAACTAAAACAAATACTAATTTATCAGAGTAATAAAAATACAGATTCTAGAGTAATTACAATTCCAACACTTTTATTGCCAAATTGCTCACAACTATTCAAATTATTGAAGAAAACAAGATATATAGCTTGCTTAAAACATTTTGATGAAGCCATAAATGTGATCACTTATTTCTTGTGCTATCTCTTGCTGTATAAAGTGTCCTGCTCCTGGTACTACAACTGTTTCCTTGAGCAAAGGTACATAGCTCTTCATTCCACCCTTATGAATGAAATCTTGGATGCCGGGAAAGAGATATGAACTATCACGATCGCCGACGATGTATTTTGTCGGTACATCTACCTTTGAACTTGTCCACGGTGCCGTCAATTCCCAATTTCTGTTGAAGTTACATCAGGATTAGTTGACAATTGATAACAGTGAAATGGTTGTTGTAATAAAAGAAATTGTTAACAGAGTAATTTTCTAACAAACATTTATCTAATATTAAATGAGTGTGAACAAGGTTGCAAATGCTTAATTATTTCATTATGACAATAATTTAATTAATTAGGTTGTTTAGTTAATATATGTGTTACAACCCGGAATAATTTCATTATGAAAATAATTTAATTTAGATTGAGTTACAACCCGAATTATTAATTAGCCACATATGAATCTTTACCTATTTTAATAACTTAATTAGTGTGAAGAACCAACAAATTAATATGTTTAGCCCAATATATATATAACTATATAATGCATTTAACGGAAAACAGAGTGAATATTGCAATTACCCCAAATAAATAAGAGTACCAAAATTCCATGCTAAATGCTTCTCATTCCTAAGAGATAATTTGAGGAAAATGAAAAAACAAAATTAATAAACTTACAAGTCTAAGCAGCGATAGTAATTCATCCCTCCTGTGAAGCCAGATTTCTCAAACTTGGATGCAATGTATTCAATATCTTCCTCTGAGAGCCAAGATGGCAACACATCAGGCTCTTTATAAGATTCTAACGATTCCTTAGACAAAGATATCGTCCCTCCCCCGCCGCTCATTGTCAGAATTTTTTTTATTAGCAACTTAGAATCCATGCTCGCAAATTCTTCATCTGCTAATCCGTATTCCTGATTCAAAATTTGATCTGTTACTTTTTCAAATTTGTACTAGCTATAAAAATAAACAACAAATTTCAATAAACTATATATACTAGATCTAATGGATGGAGAACCTGGAAGCGGCAAACATAATAGTTATCGCCATAAAGAGATCGAAAGTAATCGACTGCTTTGATAGCGGGATTGCGAGGCATAAAAGGTACGCTTAGGTTGACGAGTGCTTTCACTCTGTCAGGCCTGAACATGCACAGTTGCCACGCGATGATGGCGCCCCAATCATGTCCTACTACAAACACCTGTTGCAACATATATATGCCATTTTCATTTTTCAATCATCCTTTTCTTTTCTATCATATGAAGATAATAGAGCATCATATTTCTAAATTTATGGTTTGGACTGGAGCTCACGATTTTCAAACTTTTATCCTGAATTTACAATAATGTAAGAACTTTATGAGAATCCTTTCTCACCTAAGCAATTATTCAAAAATTTGAAGGCGCTTAATTAAAGCCTCAAGCACTCTATGCAATAACCTTTGCAAAACTAAATATTTACTTGGGGTAGAGAGAAGTTGTCCAGAAGTGCGATGAGGTCACCGATAAGGTGAAAAAAGGTGTAGGAGGAGACTGAAGAAGGAGCACTGGTGTCGCCGAATCCTCTCATGTCAGGTGCAATACAACGGAAGCCGTGTTCTGAAAGGGACAGTATCTGGTGCCGCCACGAGTACCACAACTCAGGAAAACCATGAATGAATAAAATTGTTGGACCATCAGCGGGTCCTTTCTCGGCTACATGCATGGAGATGCCATTTACCTCGATTGTTTTGTGAGATATGCCTTCCATCTTGGTCTCTCTCTCTCTCTCTCTCTCTCTCTCTCCCCCCCTCTTTGCCTTTCTTAACTCCCTTTGGGGTGGTTGTGTGGGGATAGGTGATACGTTTGAGAGAGAGTTAGTAAGTGTTCTTATATTATATTTTGTAGGTGATCTAGCTGTATGAAGAGCAAGTCTAATGATCTACATTGAAAATTTAAGGTTAAACACTACTTGTTTCTATTTATTTGGAATAATTTCATGTATACCTCCCAAAAATTTCAAATTACATATTCCCCTCTCTAAACTCTAAAATTACATATTTCCCTTCTAAACTTAAACAACTCACAAAATCATCTATTTTATTATTTTTTATATTAAAACTCATTTTAAATTTATAAAATATCTATTTTGTCATTTACAAAAAGCATAAAAAACTCATCAAACTCAAATTTGAGTTTGCTAGGTACCTTTACCGTCTAATCTGTGTGCTCTAGATCAACACAAATCTTGAAACATACTTGCACATGTTTTGAAGCGACATGCGTGGATCTTAAAGCAAATCGGACAAATAGAGGAACCCATCAGACTCGAATTTTGAGTCTGATGGCCGTTGGATGCAACCCATTTCTATACCTAAATGTCACTGTATATATGTCAAAAGTAAATAAAATAAATCATTTGTCCTCGAAAATCAATTAAATATAAGACCGATATTTTTCTTAAATAAATGAAGAAATACGTCATTTTAAAGTTTTTGAGGGGTATACGTGAAATTTCCCCTATTTATTTTATCATTGAACAAATTGAAAAGCTCAATTCCTATCAAAAATTGTTGTTTCTCTCAATTTGTATTAATTATTACGCCGCCAGTGATGCGTTATAATAATAATAATAATATAAAATCAAGCGAGAGCTCCAATTAAAAAAACTTGTGCAACTAGCTAATTGGACAAAAACCAATCAATCTGAGGTAAAATTTTTAAAAATTTAAAAGTATTGGAATCCGCTACTTACAGATCCTGACTGTAGGGCTGAAAACGGATCGGATATTATTCGACCGAATTCGAATCCGTATTCAAAAATTAGATACAGATATCCGATATCTGAATATCTGTGTGGATAGTGGTATGAATATGATTTTGAATTTTAATTATCCGTATCCGAATAATAGATATATATTATACAGTTTAGTATATATTATAAAAATATGTATGTATATATTTACGAATATCTAATATCCAATCAGTATCCGTATATATCCGTCTAGTATCTGATTCGTGTCCGTATCCGAAAAAAAAAAAACAAATAAAATATGAGTTTACCACTATCCAATCCGTATTTGAAAAAAAAAAAACAAATAAAATATAATTTTATCACTATTCAATCTGTATCCGAAAGAAAAAACAAATAAAACATAATTTTACCACTATCCAATCCGTATCCGATCCGTTTTCACCCCTGGACTCCTGACTACTCGCCTATAATTGAGTCAGACGAACATGCAGCTGCTCCTAATAAAAGAACGGATCCAAACGAATCTGAATAAAATTATGAAATGTTTAGAATATAAAATATAATTTATGAAAAGAATCTTTTATCGTGATCCACACTTTCCTCCTCGTGCCTATCAAAAAATAATATTATTATGACCTACTGTTATTTTTCTTAATTTAATTTGAACAATAAAAATCACTAAAGAGAAAAAGTATAATATAAGATGCAGAATAGAGGACTTAGCAATGAGAGTAGTCTCTCTCGCGTTTTGTTTTGTTTTGTTTTGCACTTAATTTATTTTTTGTAACAGCGTTATGCCATTTTAAATTTTGGAAATAAAATTTTAGAAGTATGTCACAGTCAATGCTAACATTGATGTTATAGACTTTTATCAGTAAACATATGCACTTCGGTCCGATTCAAACTGTTCATTATGATTTTATATGAAAATATATTTAGAGATTAAATTTTATATTTTTAGGATTTTAATTTTAGTTTTTAGATAGGTAGGAAATTATTTTAGAATAGTTGTTGAATTTTAGATCAAGTGATTTTGTATCCATTTAAAAAATTGTAAAAAAATTAAAATTAAAATAAGTAAAGTTTAACATGCAAATATATTTTGGTATTGAGATCATGATGAATAGAACGGATCAACTATTTGAAATTAAAAAAATGGAGATATGCATTCATAGCACGGACCAAAAGTGCGCTATGTATAGTATCATAGCCTCACTCTTTTTTTCAATCTTTATAAATTAACAAAACATAAAACATGTATTTTCTTTGGAAGTACCTTTTCTTGAATTGAACCTAAAGAGATCTATCAATTCTCTTTGGGTCTCCATTATACAAAAGCTGACAACATGAGAGGTAAAAATTGAACCTTACTATTGCTAAAAGAGAGAAAAAGAGAAAAAGAAAAGGGAGTTTGAAAAACAAATGAAAGTATTTAGTTGTTTATGCTACACTTTTGGAGCACAATTTATAAGCCCAAAGACCAGCTCTCAGCTGTACTGCAGCACAGTAGACCACACAAAACAGTGCCACAATAAAAAAAAAGGTACAGGAAAACTATTATATTTGCTCTGGCCTTTCAAAGTTCACCAACTGATGATTAAACAAAGGTCAAAAGAATTATTCAGAAATGCTAAAAAACAAACCAAGGAACAAACTAAAACACAGAAAGGACCACCCAAGCAACTGTCACAAAAGATCCAAATTACCACGCCCTACCCGTCGGCTTCCTTGACGGGTTCATCGACTTAGACGCTTTGATTGCAACCTGGATGGAATCAGACGGCTCCATCTTTAGTTCCTTCATCCATTCGACAACCCGCTCCGCATTATTTATGAACCCGCCCGATATCAGCCCCTTTGCAATCCGCTCCAGTTCATCACTCTCCAAGTCCTTTT